>JAANIC010005572.1:1480014-1505848 GCA_017607545.1 Acromyrmex charruanus | reverse complement strand
AAAGTAGACGATAAAAATATTGAGACAAATTTCCTAGCTAATTCGGCTGTAAAAATATTACTAGATAAATAGGTCGTTTCATTTCCTTTTTCAAAGATTAAAAATATTTTGGAGAAATTAATAAACATAAAAATATTTTAATTTTTTCAGTTTTTGTAGAATAGAATCACAAAGAGTCATCACGCAATTTTTAGATACCATTAAACAGGGTTGGTAAAGACTAATATTTTTTTTTTTTAAGAATAAAACATTTGTGTTTTGTATTGTATTTTTTCTTAAATATGTTTTTAATGCTTCAAATATATTTTAAACAATATTATAAAAAAACATATTTAAAACGTATTAAAAACATCAATTAAGCATGTTTTAAACTGTTTAAAACACGTTTTTTACCAACCCTGCCATTAAACATATAGAAGCAAAAAAAATCTAGTTTTTTTTATCATTCAGTTAAAATAAATGTTAAGTAATTATAAAATAATTCAATAAAAATTAAATAAAAAGAAAAATGAAAGAATCTCAAGATAAGATTTATGTATTGCAATTGGCTTGCAAATTTATGGTGATGAATGAAATTAATACAGTAGTATAAAATCATTCCAACAATTCTGGTGAATACGCTTGGAAGAAGATATCGAAGCTCTCGAAAGGGAAGGAAGGAAAGGAGAAACGATTTGCAAGCCACTTATGAACGTACGTGAAAGCCCACGATTCTGATTGTCAGATCTTCGACTTACGCGAAGCAGATTGCTATAGTAATACTTGCGTATGTACTCGCATCTCGATGCTCAATCGCTGATCTCATCAAGGTCGCTCAGGTGTGGCTCGCCTCTATCAAGAATAACGCACGGAAACTGCTGGCGATCATAATGATCAAGATGCATGGCGGTGCAAAGTTACCATCTCACAAGAAGGCGCACTCATACACCGACGAAATCCTGCGTGCAATTTAATTTTATTGCAACCGGTATCTCGTTACTTTCGTAAGAAATGCAACGTACTGGATGTATCCTCCATCGATCTTCGACGTATAATGCTTGAAATATATCGCCGACAAATTATTATTACCGACGACAAGATGAAGATGTGTCTTCTGCGTCGCTTTAGTTTTCGCGTTGACCGACCGCTCGTTTCGAAAATCGAGTATGAACATCCGTTACGAAATGCTTTGGTCATGCCGTAGCGGAAAACGGCGCGAAACCGCAGCGAGGAGATTGCGCGCGGTGAGGCTGCTTATTCGCGTTTACACCGATGTAAAACTCCCGCAGGTCGACCGCGAACAGATACCGGAGGTTTGCGTACTCCTCAATGTGGATCAAGGTGGGACTCGTTTTCCTACGAAGAGAATTTCCCAGAAACCTTTCCGTCCGCCTCTAGTCCGTGAGCAGACACGGTCGCCTGCGTCGCCTGCATTGCAATGCATTCCGCATTTTTCAAGTCATCGAATAACGATAACAATAAACACATTACGCATTCAACACTAACTTCCAATTTCATTTGTTTCATTAAAAAAAAATCGTAGCTCTTTATATATATATGTTATATAATATATATGTTATATAATATATATGTTATATAATATATATGTTATATATATGTTATATAATATATATGTTATATCATATATATTATTTATATAAATTTTATATAAAAAGAAATATGCTGACTTATATATAATGCTAAGCAAGAAACATTACAAATAGAAATAGTAATATTAAAACGATATCAAGATGTTATCTTTCCTTCTCATGGAATTATCAGCACAATTCTCGCGCGTTTACTAAAGGGTGAAGTTCACCCTTTACTGGCGTGGGAGAATTCTTTTCTTCGATAATTATAGCGCGTATTAAAACTAGATTTATCGTCGGGTGGAGTCGCGCGCAGAAATACCGTGAATGCCGCCAACGCGAATAAATATGCCGACTTGTGTAAGCGTCACGCGGCTGTGCACACATAACAGTACTATCTTACTCACCTCGGCGAAGATTTTGCATATCCGTCTCACAATAAGTTTATAGCGCTAGATCAATGACAAAGAAACAGATACATAAATATTAATGTTGTCTGCCATGTGTTGACGTTGCGAAGTTTTTACGAATAAAACTTCGCAATTATCATATTGTGAATATCACGTTTAATGCTTACCATAAAGTCAAATAGTTTGATCTCATTCAACTAGCAATAATTATCTCAATCAACTGCAATGATTAATATTATTTTTTCAAATGCAATAAAATAGTGCGTTATTAAATGAAGGCAAGTCGTTTATTACAACCATTATAGTACTGAATAATGAAGCGATATTAACGCTGAATTAATCACATGGAAGTTAAATAAACATTTCAATTGGTTGGTTTTATTTACATTAATCTCGAAAGTCGAATTTTCAAATACAATACATAATTAAAATAATTATTAAAACAATTTTTACGACTGGTAAAAAAATAGCGGGTGAAACATATCGTATATATACGAACAATCGCAGTACCTAATATCAATAAAAATATCTAGTACTGACTTTGACACCTCATAGAAACGATGCAAATATATGTATACAATGCATATAAGTCAATGCATACTTCGAGCGTCTAAGTATATATACGAAAGTAAGATCGGTGGGAATCGAAGTTTGCCGGGCTGACCTCATGAGTGCGATGTCAACGAGCTTAAACTCCAGCCATTGTCGATCGTCGTTCTCTGCTCTCGCCTTAGCGAGCAATGGGCGCAGCTTTGAAAAAAAGGCCGCCAAGCAACGCCTCGCCGAAGACGTGATGAACGTGAAAAGCAATTGGCACGCAATTGAGGAAGAAAAACGAGGAACGTGAGTAAATTGATAATCAACTTCAAATTTCTCTTCTCGTATTAGTTGTCATAAAGGAAACGATTACCGTCTTTGATAATAGAAATCTTACACTAACGAACGATAAATGATGCTCAAATCCCAGTCCGTTGTTGCAAAATTGTTTGCTGTGACCGCTGCAATCAGGACGCGGTCACGAGAAAGTAGAGGATCGTTGCAAGAATTTCGTTGATAAGAGAACTTAGTGAGGCTGAGGAAAGAGAAAGAGAGATGGATAAGGGAAGAAAAGAAAGAGAAGGAGCGACCGAAATTGGTGAGAAGCAAACAAAGGGTTGCGGGGGACCGAGTAAATAAAGGATCGTGGATTCTATTAGCGACGGTCTGCCTCCTCCTACTGAAACAATAAAATGACAAGGTTGGACGAGACCGAGGCAGTGAGTAGTGGGGGAAAAAAAAGAAAGAAAACACTGAAGAAAAAAGGAAAAAAAGATGGCACTACTCAGAGCTGTTCGCTAATCTTCTTTCTTCTCTGGTTCGACGGAGGCGGATCACGCTTTGTCTCTGCGGTTTCTGCGAGCTGCATCCCGCCGAAAGAAGATATCTTCTTTCGTTGCACTCTAGGAAATACTTCCAAAGATAATCAGGAGGTTCGTGTTCGGTCTTAACAGTGCGATATTATTACAAAATAAAAATTTTTTACTCTATTCAAAATATCACATTGCTTAAGATGTCGATTACTAGATAATCCAAAAGTAACATATAGCAACAAAATTTGATAAACATTCATAACACAAGTTCAAAAATATTTAAAATATCTGAAAAGTCATGTCTATAGGTTTGTTTGTGTTATTTAAAAGAAATTTCCCAGAAATTATTTTTGAATTTAACATGAGATAGATATATATATTTGGACATTGAAAAGAGAGAAAGCGAAGCTGTTGAGTGCAAAAAATGCAATCAAGGTCTGTACAAATCGATTTTTTATCACCTGAGTAGAGGAAAATAGACTCCGGGGCTAATAGACTCATTTTTTAGTTTCGAATTTTTATAGACAAAATTAAGAGACTTATCGAAAAAATGAATTCTACACCATACTACATACATTTTACCATCTAATAATATGTTAATAATAAGGGAAACTGATAACTAATATGAAAAAAATGCATTTTTCTAATGCACTTCATCTGATTCAACTAGGCCCGGGACCGGGGTAATTTGACTAAGATTATTAAAATAAAGATTAATGTATGTTAATCTACATCTTTGGCTACATATTAATAAAACTTTTATAAAAGCCTTTTATAAAAACTTTTAGAAAAATAAAACATTTTTCTGTATAATACAATTTGTAATCAAATATCGTGAAGAAACCTTTAGTTTCTTGTGATTATTGTATATCTGCGTCATTGTGTCAACTGCTTTCATCTTTTAAATAAATCTCTTGAATAAATTATACAACCTCGGAGGAAACAATTTCTGTTCGCACGAGGTGTCCAGTATGACAGGTACCTGTCTGATCTTGTAATTGCCGCAGCTATGAGCTAACGACATTCTGACACACTCTTCAGGTAGGAACATATGGGTTGCTATAAGTGCCAGCTCGATTATACCGTCGTCGAATCAAATTCGACGACGCGATGATGCCGCTCGGAGAGGCAAATGAGTGACTAGGATGATGGAAAGTGGCTCGGCGGTCTTTTTGCTTCGATGCTGCGAACACGAGGCTCGTTGCGAGGCCGCCTAATGCATTCTCGCTCGTCGATAATGACAGCGATTTCCTTTCCGGCGCGTGTGGAGAGAACAATTCCAGACGAAAGCGGGTGAAATGCACGATAATTTCCATTACGGATCGAGCACGAACGTTACTTGGCTTAATCGCGAAATTTTATTATGATCCTGTGTTCGATAGCGATTAACTCTCTACGCTTTCTTCTCAAAAATTAAATAAATCAGGACTCTAGTAAAGTTACACCTCCCTATTGCAGTTATTTTATCTATAATTGAGTGTTTTGGTAAATAATTGCTAACATTAAGAGCTAATAAAGATACTTTTAGAAAAATAAACGAATATACAATCGATTTTTCACTAGTTTTCTAAATTAATTAGTATTTATCATTTCAGACAATTCCGAATCTTTTATCAGATTCGGGTAATGTTAAAAATTTATGGATTGTCAATTTATGAAACTAAAAGGATTTCACGCAGCTCCGAATTACAAATTGCCGCACGAAATGCATTTTATTCATTCACAAGATAGAGAATGCAGATAACATGTACATTGCATATCGCGTATACGTAAATTGCCGCATACTTAGGGCGTCAAGGGATCTATCGCGGTGTAGCGTAAAACATATATGACTATGCTATGTAACAAACAACCGAGAGGGCGGCTCGCACAAAGCAGAAATAATGAGATACATCTACGTATAATGTTGGATCGTACATGCAAATAATACGTGCTCTATCCCAAGCCATTGATTGAAGGAGAAATTCCGAACACAACGTATCGAAATATCGTATGAACTTCGCGCAATATTTTTTATTCTACACATGGAAAATAAATACATATGACAAATTATACACAATATTAATGTATTATCATAATCTGGATCTTTAATTATTATCGCTATTTATAATTCTTCGAATAAAAACTTGGAATTCCTGGGAAATTGTTAGATGTACGATAATAACTTCAAACATCTTCGATCGTGAACACACCTCAAGTGATAATTGAATATCTGATGATGTGCCGAACATGTGCATGCGTGTGTGTGTTTTTATAATGCTACAGGAATTACATGCAGTTTTGCACTCTGTATCACGAAATTGTGCGTATCCACTGGACCAGCTTGTCGTAGGTCACGCGATACATACTTACAATCTAAGAGGCGTCTTACAACGTCATGATTATACGCCGGTGCTAAAAGCGGGTACAATTTCAGATTAGCTACACGTCGTTTGTGCCAACAACCCGTTTCGAGATGACGATTCAAGTTTAAATTCGGATTTTATAAAGAGTAAAGATTGAATTTTTTTGCGGTACAAGAAAGAAGACATAATGATATCAATATGCTTTTATGCATAATTTATAATTATTATAATTATCGTACTTATCAAACGATAATTATTATCCTTTACATAATACAATAAAAATAATTTATATTTTACGTTTATTTTTAATAGTTAATATTTTAAAATATCTTCAAAATTTTGCATAATAAAGGATATAAGCAAGAGAAAGAAATCAAATTTGTCTGTAATAAATATTTTTGCTTATTGTTACTCTTATTACGCAATATTCCTTAATAAGGAACATTTATTGGTACACGTATTTCTAATTGCAAGATTGTGTAAATTGTATTATATCCAAAATTCTCTTTCCTTTTCTCTCTTGCTTAGAGTTTCTGTTGTTCACAAAAAAGAACTAGTCACTAGTTCACGACTTGCAGGTTACATACGCAATTTACTTAATATCATTAGAACGATAAAAATACGCAATTCACGTGACGTTAACAAAAGTGACGTAGCACGTAACAGATTGCAGACGCAGCCACACTTCGTGCTGTGTCCTCTCTAGCAATGACAAAAATGGATTCTATGCGTTGCTTGGAATCTTACCGTGCTTTAATTATTTGAACGGTTCTTCTGCGACGACTCTTTGATGCTCGCGGGACGAAGTGCTTTCGGTAGAGACGAAAGTATACGCGCTTCCGGTTCTGTGACTCTCGCGGGAATTAACGCGCTTCAATACGCACCGTCATCGGCGGCAATCGCATTGATGAAAACGATTAACGAATTGAAAAGCCGCTCGTTAATGCGAGCACTGGTCTCTCGAAACGGCGACACGATCCATTAAAGTCACGCAATTCTCGGTGTAACGCGACGATGCGCGCGATCAGTGGGAGGCAAAACACGTGTAACGTGAGTACTTTTATGCTCTAATGGCCGAGGAAAACAATAGTTACGGGCGAGCACCTGCAAATGCTGCCATGAAACAAGCAGCTCCAACACGATTTCGCTCCCTTTCATTAGCGACCGATCGAGAGGCGGTTAACTTCTCACTCGACTGCGAAACGCGACGGGAGTCGCCAGCGGAAAAGGAGTAAGAGGTATAATCAATCAAAAATCTGAACTAATTTCACGATTGTCAGCATTATGCAGCAATTTTTATCAATATTTACATCATTAAATTGTCGGATGTAGAACTAGTAGCAATTTTACATGATTTCACTTTCAAGTAATTGTGACCAAGTGTGTCTAATAAACACGTTTCAATTGTAGAACGAGTAAGGATTCCATTCGAACTGAGACAAAATAGATCACTGATAGACAACAAACGAAACGAATTAGTGGACATCAATGATAACGACTTGCAAGGGCATGGTAATATTGGGTTGGCAAAAAAGTAATTGCGTTTTTTTGAAAGGAATCTATCAGTAAAATCCGCAATTATTTTTTTATTACCAACCAATATAAATATACCTTGATAAAGTAAAGTTTCAGCTTTAAGAATCTGTTTTTTAAATTGCGATACGACAGTTTTTAACGGAGCAATTAAAGTCAAAATGATCCTTTTATTTAATTCGCGATAACTCAATAACCAAAAATCATAGGAATATTAAAAAAAAAAACGATTTTGTAGGGAAAGTATCAAGCTTTCGCGATAGATAGTCGAAAATTTTTTCAAATTTGTTTTAGCAAACCCACGTTACAAACTCACAAAGTGAAAAGAAAATTTTCCGTCTTTTTCGGCTCGTAGTTTTTGGTAAAATTTTGTAAAAATTATCAAACTCATATAAACTTAAAAAATAGGTGATAAACTTTTAAAAGTAAAGATTTCAAGCTTCAAAACTCTTTTTTAAAATTTAAATTTCATTCATTATTGACGAAGATATTGTATATACAACTTTGAGTTAAAAAAAACGCAATTACTTCCTTGCCAACCAAATATTTTCACCTTCCTGCATCGATGTGTCGAACACCCGGCAAAAATTTCAGAACGGGAGGAAGATGTGGTTCCTCGTCAGGAATTACATAAACGCATTACACGCGAGGAGGAGAAAAGACAGATGACCGCGGATGTAGGGATATTAGCAGAAGAAGGGATAGAGATATGAGAGAGAGGGAGAGATAGAGAGAGAGAGGGAGGGGGGTGGGTGGGGGAGGAAGAGATACGCGTAAGAGGAATGATACACAGGACGAACTGAGGGTCGCAGCGAGAAGATGCGCTAAATCGTTGGTAGATACCTGTCTTCCTCATACTCTCGTTGTTGTTCCACCCTTACTAACGATCTCGTACATGGAGGCTTCGTAAGAGTCCCGTGTACGCATATATGCTCATACTTAGGCTGCGTGCACATCGGCGGATGACAAGCACCAATTTAATTAACAATTAGATCAAGTTTCATACTATTATAATCATGATAAAAATTAATTCGTATGAACGCATTACAAATTCATCACAAATTAACCCGTAAATTAATAATAAATGATTCAAATAAAAATTTATTAATTATCAAAAATTAATTTGTTTAATTTTATATCGCCAAATATATATCAAAACTTCATTTCTTTGACTTGCATTATAAATTATGATAAATTTTGTAATAATGAAAAAAATTTATAGAATTACTTACTGTTCTTTATTAGTAATTGTTACTCTCTAAAACTTTTAGAGTGAATTATCATTTTGGAGAGTGTAGAATCTCATTCTTAAAAATTGAAACTTGAGCTACTCTTTTTCAAGGCCGACTCAATTATCATTCTTTAGAATTAGAGAGTATAATAAGCAAACAACATGGAAGAAATCAAAGATAGATGCAATATATTGAACAAGCCAAGAGCGATGTTACAGCTCGTCGCAACTTAAATTATCGCTCGTCTCTCGCCAACTGTGCACGGGACTTTATTCTCTACTTCGATATGTACACCTCCTCACGATGATTACGACTACGATTGCGATGTAAATCGTGGACCTACGTTCAATCACGCGCATACGGGTGTAAGTCTTCTTCCACCGTGGCCTTCGACTACGCCGGTCGACCGACGTGCTCGTTGCTCTTCTCTTCGTTTCCTGATGGAGATCGAACGGGCCGCCGGTGATCCATACGACAGAAACGAAGGACAGCGGTGGATCCGTATCGCCATTCTAATGTCAATGTAAGAATAAAAATAGACGTTTCGAAGATTCGACTTTTTTTCTCGAGACCCTTGCAAAAGGTTATTTGCCTTAATGATCTTGTGAAATACCTCGTACCTCAATTTGAGAGAATAGTAGAATTCTATTCTCAAGAGTGTATAATTTTTGAATAAATAAATCGAACTTAATCGTTTTTTAAATCTCCGGAATGCAAGATGGCTACAACATTAACAATTACATATTTAAATCTAAATACAATTAGTTTGTGATTATCTTGTGATCATATTAGGTCGGGGAAAAAGTTTCTTCGTATTTTTTAATTCAAAATTGTATATACAATATCTTCGTTAAACATAAACGAAATTTCAATTTAAAAAGAGAGTTTTAAAGCTTGAAATCTCTACTTTCGAAAGATTATTATATTTTTTCAGTTTCTGTGAGTTTAATAATTTTTACATCAAAAAAACTACGAGCTGAAAAAGATGAAAATTTTCGACTACCTACCGTGAAAGCTCGAAGCTTTCCCTACAAAATCATTTTTTTTAAATGTTCCTATGATTTTTTGTTACTGAATTATTCGCGAATTAAGTAAAGGAGCATTCTAACTTTGATTGCTCGTAACTCCGATAAAAATTATCACACCGCAATTTAAAAAACAGATTCTTAAAGCTAAAACTTTGCTCTAATGAATAATATAATTGTAACGAAAATTTTGCAACAAATGAAAAACTTTTACAAAAAATTTTTTTTAAATACGAAGAAACTTTTTCCCCGACCTAATACGTTTCAACAACCCATCAAGATTACGTTACGTACTTGATCTGAAATTGCGCCACAATTCCCCGTGTCCTTCGAATGGCCGAACGTGACGTGAACTGTAATGCTCGCAATATGGGTGAATTATCTCTGCGTAATTATTCGCAATTAGATTAGTTCGCTCAATCCGTTTACTCTCCATAGAGTCTCCATAGAGCAACACTGACGTAAAGCAACCTCCGCTATTATTCGTAAACGCTCGATCGCTTTCATGTTGTATATCGGCGACCGTGTCGGGATATGGTTTCACCTCCAACAGCGTCGTCTACTTTTTCGCCTAATATATCTTGAAAGTTCGTACTAATGTTCTCTTGCGGCGATGTTACGAGGCGATCGGCAAGCTGCGCGATCGTTTTTGCGTCACGCTTTCCAGGTATCTTCCTGAGTCAGTCTACATAAGGTTGCTTACTAACTCCGTCTCATGAGGATTCCACTTTTTTGCACAGGTTCTCCCTCGACGACGAGGTACCTGGCGATGAGGCAGCACGCTACTAGTTCTCGGAGAATCAACCATCGCGGCATCGATAGGATATTCGAGTTTGTCGTTTCCTGTCGTTTTATGGTCTCCCTTCGACTTCACTGTCTACCTAATCTTTCTTTCTTCTCTTCCGACCTCGTTTCATTTTATCTATATCTTCGCAGAAGAGAGTATCTTCTTTGAGAATTGCCTTCGAGAATTTCTTTGAAAGACGACCTATTTTGAGATTCTCGGTTCGATGATGATTTGTTACTTTTAACTCTAAAAGAGCGAAATTTACAAATCGCATAATTATAAAATTCATAACTTTCTAGCTAAAGCACCAGAATCTTCAAAATGCAGATATTAAAGATAATTGATGTTGAAAATATGCATTTGAAAATAGCTAGTCTGCGTCCAAATGTTTAGAACTACCATTAGCGAAACACGAATTCCTCTCGCAACAATTACTCGAATTCTTTTCGTGCGAACAATATCCATGGCGTAGTATAAAGGAACGCCGAACGTTAAAATTCTCACAGACACCATCTCTCACTTTACAACTTTTTCTTATGTGTAGAAAATAGTTCCTTTGCTACATCGATGCGGGTCGATGGCCGTTAAACGCATCGAAGAAACCGACGTATGCACGCGAAGTGTCCGCCATTCGATGCTTCTGGAAGATAGGAAGAAGAAATTGGGATCGTGACAAAAATGAACTTTCATCGAATTACGTTGCCACAATCAGGTTGACGCGTTGCTGGCTCAATGTGTATGCGGTTTGGATAATTTTGTAATTAAAGAAGATATTACAAGGATACATACTAGAGTAAAATAGTTAACGGTCGATGTTATTGCCTCCTTTCCACTGTTACGCCCTTTAAAGACAATCGCTTTCACATCGTAATTTCATCTGCACATTTCAACGCATTTCCAAAAATTCACGTGTAATAAAATCATTATTAAGGGGTTATATAGATAAGTAATATTTTTCACACATTAAAACTGATAACATTCTTTAACTTAAACAATCCTCGCCTATAATTTTCCTAAAATTTTTGTATTTGAAATAAAAGCATGAATTAAATAATGAATTAAGAGCTATAATAAACAAATGAACAACTCTTCTTTGTTCCATAATATTCATAATATTGGCATACATTTGTAAACAAAATTATTATGTATTTATACAAACTAATATCGATGCTAATAGCTTTAGTAAATTGCAACATATCAAAGTACAAATCGCGAGAGAGATCAGAATAAGCAAGACAATAAGAATAACATTTTTATATGTGACAAAATTTAAGATGATTACGAATGTTGAATGAAAAGCTGTACGGTAACTTTAATGGCATATAAGAGAATCTCTATTGGTGAACGTACATATTATCTCGTTAGACAGATTATTACAAATTCTTGTCTAGACAAACCAAGAAATAGAAATGTCCAGCACCATTCTAGACATATTGGAAATTCTCGAAGAGCGTTCATTTGTGAGACTATCTTTTATATTGTGCTACAGAAACAGATTTATACGATGAATAAGACGATTAAACAACAGAAGGCCAAACAAAAATATAAATGAATATTTACTTATTTTACATCACCAAGATAAATGTAGAACATTCGTAGAACATAAATACTGAGAAATTTAAATGCTTCTTTAAACTAAATCAATTTATGATAAGAAGATTTTATATCATCATCTATAAATTTATATATATATATATATATATATATATATGCTTAATATAAAAAATATTTGCCGTTCAAATATCTGCGTATTATTAATACAATTGATCGATACAGATAGATAATATTATATTCTGATCCGCGTAATAGTCGGAGTTTCTTTAAATATCAAAAAACTTGAATCATCAAGAACTATTAAGGATTCTCGATAGAAATATGCACGTCTGTGTTTTTCTAGAAATCACGTTATATGAATTAGACTAGACTGGCAATTAGGCAAGACGCTGAACAAGTTAAAGAAATAGGAAAACATAGCTAAGAGAATCAAAGCGTGGGAAAATTAGTGGTGGGAGAGTACATCACAATGGATCAAAATGTAAATGATCAGCTTTAAAACTTAATCATATTCGTTACATGAGACAAAATTACAATTGTAAAAAATAGCAGACGGGATACATGAACAGAATACATAATTTCCGAATTAAACAAGTATACGAAATGATAAAGTAAAAAAAAATCTAAATAGAGAAGACATATGTAAACTACTATTCCAAAAGATTCAAGGCCATATATAAGTATCTATTACAAAACATTAACTCCTTTATATAATTTATGTAAATTTAATTTCAGGATGTAACTTCTACAAAACCTTAAATAATGTAAATAAATTCAATTAAAATAAATAAACTTTTTACTAATAGAGAAATACGCAAAATTTCTACATATATGAGATGCATTATTTCAGGGACTATCTGCATCTATTCTACTCACATTAATGTATTTAAAAATAATATCTTACAATGGACGCATTATTTCATTCATTTCAATATTGCGTTTAATATTAATATTGTATCTTCTCTAGTACTGATATTAGTCATCGTAAAACGAGATAAATCAAGGCAAGACCAGCTAGCGCGGCGCATTACAAAGCGGCACATTTTGTGTTAATAAGAGCCTTGAACTCCACATGGCGAGCACGGGCGACGAAGATTGGAGCGCGCTTACATCAGCATAGCATTTAACCGCAATCGACTCCCCCGCTTTACATGGTCGCGCTGCGACGTGAGGCCTCCATCAGCCTCCCACGGGAATGAGATGTGCGTCGTCGGATCGCGCGTGCTGTGTAACTCTAATTAATAGTCAGTTAAAAGCCGGGAGCTGTCCGTTCGGACGCCGATGTACGCGCCCATTTAATTAATTATGTACCGGTCGGTCGACCGATCGGCCGAACGGCTGATGTTACGGGCGCGCTTTTTGTAGACGGTGTCCGTCAGGAAGGCGTCCGTCGCATCGCATCGCATCGCGGCCGAGGCAATCGTCGACTATAAGGGAGAAAGACAATGGACTCGTTACGGATTCGTCGGTGCCGTTTCCATGTAAAAGACGCAACGTGCAATTTGCTTCAAGCCATTCGCTTCAAGCGAAACGCACTTGGCACGTGAATTGCAGACCGAATACGCAATGAACGTAAACAGCGAACCGATAGAGATTCGCATTAATTAATAGTAGCCGAAGGATTTAATTGCTGCAGTAGAAACAATGAAAGATGTGAATAAAAAAATCAATCAGATCGAAATATCAATTATTGATCTCGAAAGAACTTCAAGCTTTAAAGTGTTTAAAGATACCAGAAGGTCATCGCCATGTTTTTATTAATGCCTGGTTGATATTAATTAGTAATGGACAAAAACACGGCAAACCTTCTGGTATCTTTAAAGATAACAGCCATGAAAGCCTAAAAAGCTTTAAAATGTTTTTTTTTTAGAGTCTCGATTACTTCGCAGTACTTTGTAGTCCTGAGCGTTGCGAGTACGCTGTAGATTAGATACGACAGGAAAAAAGAAATCAGGAAGGAAGGTCTTTCTTCCTAAAAGAAATATTATCATCTCCGATTTCCGAAGAAATCACGAATCTGAATGTTTAAAGTATATATAATTTTTAAAGAAAACAAATAAGAGAACAATTGCAATGCCATTCTATTGTGCAGTGTCCGATTGCAAAACAGGATATAAGGACGTAGAAAGGAATATGGGAAAGAAATTAAATTCCTTTTAGATTATGCATTCTTCTTTAACCCAACATTTCCAAAGGCTCTAAAACGGAGATTCAGTAATCAATGTAATTATGCAGACAAAATTGCCTTCACAGAGAGATTACGTTCGTGACATTTTTTCCTACAACGCACTCATTATGCGCAGGACTACAAAATTCACAAGCGCTGCGAGTGTCGAGAATCGAAACTTAACTCGAAACGCAAAATTGGCCCATGTTTGGCTAGACTGAATGGAGTCTCTTTTATAGTCTTCCTTCCAGTGCTGAATTCAGATTCCCACTCGAGTGTCACTCAGGTATCACTTCATCTTTGTTGTTTATCGTACATTAGACAAGAATGACACCTGGGGAGCACCCAGGTGGAAATCTGAACACGCTTCTGGTTGTTAGCCTAATCCCCAATCTGGGAGATTCATACATATATCCACTGATATATATGAGACCTATAGTTTAACGCCGGATCCGAACGGCGCTGCTGATCAAAGGGTCTCTTAATCACCAGGTCGAGCTATTTTCGGCTTCTTAAACACGAAAAATCGCGTATGTGGGCATAGGTAGGATTGAGCCCAGATCTACAGATCACGAGTCAATCACATCAAGCGGCAAATCACTCGACGCCTCAATTCGACGTTTATAATTGACGGTTATTTCTTGCTAGGTAATTGGCAATTTATTCATAAATAATATAGTAGACTGTATATGTATTTCTGAAAATCATATATATTAAAAAGATGTGTAATAATTACCTAAAATATAATTACCTAAAATATATTACTTTAAAATATATTAGAAATAAGCGAAAATAAAAAATGGTATTATTTGGATGCACAAAAATTCGTACAGTCGAGAAATTTAATTTTTATGATCACGAACACACGAGAAGCTTGTTTATATAAGAACAGAACGTATGTAATGTTCATTTTCTACAAATAAAGCTCTTTCTATAAAAATTTTCTTTGTGCGAATTTTCTTGTTGCACTCACTGTTGTATACATAACAATAGTGTATATCTTTCATTTCTATGTACATTTATGTTTTTAATTATTCTAATTATTAATGCTTTTCACTGCATTTTTATTCCAGCGATTAATGTGTGTCTGTAACGTCAAAAGATATTTATATGTATATATTTATGTATTAAAAGAAATATATAAATTTAAATTATTAAACCAATTACTTAAATTGCTTAAATTATAATTACCATATAATTTAAGCAATTTGTTGAAATTTTTTATTTGCAACGAAGACAATATAACGATAATTATTATCTCGTTATTCATTACGTGTAATAAATGATAATTAAAATGGTCTAAAATTGTTCTTTTCATGACCAGCGAAAATTACGCTTAGGTGTCCGCGAAATTATAGGTATGCGAATTACTTGCGTTCTTCCGCGCTCTTTTGCGAGTGCATATCGCGCTGCACACGGACGCAACAATGCACTTCGCTTCAAGTTCAGGTTTCGCATTGACGAGGCGAATTCTGTATGAGACGCACCGGATGCCGGCAGTGGCGTCTTAATAAGCGGAAATTCTAGTGACCTTGACGCCTCCTTACCGATAACGACGATAACGATCACAATGTTCAGAACGATAATAAACCATCGCTAATGAACACTTGCGCTTTTATCCCTTTCTTCAATGCCACAAGAGAGCGAACCTTCATCGGTAAATTAAAATGTGTGAAATCGGTAATTTCAAATGTGTGAAACTAACCCCGACAGCGCTCGAAATTTTAATGTATTTAGGAAATACGGTACTCAATATAAGTTCGCTAGAATATTATTAGTCTATTAGTCTATTACAGATTAGCTAAATAGAGTAATAAAAATTTTTGCAATTTCTGACCTGCGAAATGTAATCGATTCACCGTACACAATTACCGATTTGAATGATTCACTTACCTGTAACAAAAGAAAAATATAATTAATAATTATTACACCGTATTAATACAATTTATTAAATTTAATTTTATAAATATATAAATAAAATACTATAAATAATACAAATAATTCCGAATACTAGTATATCATTTTTATGACATTATTTTTATAACGTAAACCATATTTTCGGTGATTGTTATTCCAAATTTTGAACAACTTTAAGTACTAATTACTTCAAATTGTTGCAACAATGCATTTTATGATCGTTATTTTAGCCTAAGCATAAACGAGAATCATTTTTAATAAAATCAATTATTATAAAATATTTGAAATAATTAATATCAAGACAAATAGTATATCAAGTATATCGCGAATTGCACTGAAAATTTTTATTAGCATAAAATTATTTGCCCAAAAAACTAACGGAAGATTATTTGATAGTCGGTAACGACGCTGAATCATCATTATAATATTTGTTCAAGTGAAGATATGTACAATCAACGAAGTCGTTTTCGTTTACCCTCCCCTTTTTCACGCGTATTCAATCCTTAAATATATCAATGATCACCAGCCAAGAGTACCGAAACATCTCAAATATGGACACTACACTTGAAATGCCAGGCAAGACACCTTAAAGTACATGCTGGATCCTGTCCAAGCATGTACTTTAAAAAAGTGTCCTATGAATTGTATTTTTTGTCGCGCCGTACGCTTTGGAGTATGTATAATGATTAATCTCTTGAACAAATGGAAGAAACACTCCTCTCGATAAAGTTTGGATCCCTATCATGAATAATTTCAATTTAAATTCGATATCTCTAGTTATACATGACTTGAATATTCTAAATATAAAGTTTTCTCGTACATCGTGAAATCTAAAGGACATTTTTAAACTATATTTGCTTAAAATTTGTTTGAAGATTGAAGAATACGGAAATTCGAACCAGAGTTAGTATTAGCCGCGCGCGAGAGCAGCGAAGGGAGAAAAAGAAAAGGAAAACGTGACCGCGAGGCTTTCCAGGAGCAACCAGAGATGTACAAGAATGGTTAGAGGTCATCAACATCGCAACACCATCGTGTTTCTGACCTCGTTGGCTGCGCACGCCAGATGACTCAGTAAACAGGAGAGCTTCTTCCCGGGTGTGCACCCAGATGAAGTTCCATCGGAATTGAGAGTCTGAATGCGTTCATTCTCGCGCCAAGATTAAACCTTGGAAGGTCAAACCTTATTTTCTGCCACAGGTAAAATACACTTCGATATTGTATAACTCTATAATTGTGTTCTTACGTTCAAATACTGTGTCTAAAATCTAAAATCTCATTTTGTACGATTTTTATTTAATTTTTGCTAATAAGAATATGTACATACGCGTATGTATATATTTATCAATCACCTTACATAAAAAATAGTCGAGAACAAATAAATCCAGAATCCAAGATCTATTTTAAGCACATACCTATTTAAACTTCATTAAAACATATTAGACAGTATCTAAATAATTGAAATAAAACTTACGTGTTATAAATTTAATATGTCTTTGATTCTAAGCGCTTTAAACATCTGTTAAAAGTATTAAAAAAGCACAAAAAGCTATAAGATTACATAAACGACTAATAGTATGTGCATGGATATTTTGAATCAAATCGGAATATTTTAATGTACGAAGGAACCGCTGATCATAGTCATTAATAACGTGAGGTCTTAAAAAAAAAAATGATACTTCTTTCGAAACAAGAAGAAACGAAGCAGGGACCACAAAGCGATATTTTAAAGGCGTAGCTTTAATCGAGAAAACTTTTTTGACACATCAGCGCAAACCGCGAGTCATGCCACTTGCGTCCAGCCCTAACCGTTAGTTACGTCCTCTTGCCCATCGGGTTTAAAGTGACTCTTCCTCTTCACCTCGTGTGCTGCAATGCTCCCTTAATCTTTTTTTTTTTTTTTTCGTTGGCATAATTGCATATAATAATAGCTTTATTCACGAGCGCGAGCGTAATAACGTTTTAATGGCACCGCGCTGGTTTTTACAGTGGCCATTGTGTCCTCTCTGGACACATAATGATCTTCTGATTTCACACGGGTTTTATCATTAAGGTCTCTTCTCTCGCTTACTTTCCGCATCAAAAGTGGAACTTGATTTTATACAGCGTCTTAATGGCTCACGCGTTTCGCATTTTGTATCCCGTAATTTTTCTATGGAGATGTCGGAAGAGAAAATTTATGCGTTTTGCGATTTGTATAGCGTGATAACGTGAAGAAATATAACAGTATAAATTCTTTTTATTCTTCAATAATTGACGAATAATGACAGGCGCACGAAATGTTATACCACTTATTCAGTAATTTTTATACTAGTTCTGTACCAATTTTGTTAAAAATAAATGTGTTATATATAAAGCAAATGGTATGACGTTTTGTGCACCATCTTGTATATAAAAGTACTTAGAATTCTTGCATCCCTTGTTAGAAGTTAACCATATATAGTGTGTATTAGTGGTAATCAGGTAGTAAGCGCTTACTAGAAAGGACTCGGGCGAGATTTGTTTTGGTAGTCTCACATTGACGCGTTTTTTTCCTTCTCCGAGAAATAGATCACTCGCTAATTGGCTTGAAAAGCGCTGCGGTTCCCGCTTGCCGATCGTGAGAGGCTTCGAGAGATTGACGTTACGATCGAATCATAGCAATGTTCGCACACTCCGGAAGATCGACACGGTAAACGCGTGTCGGGTCGGGTCATTCAGTAGTGCGATCGAAAAAATGAACGCTCCGCATGAGTTCTTACTGCTGCGATAATTGTTCCTCGAATATTTCAAAGAAATGATAAAATCAATATATCAAATATAATATTAAAAAAAATAATAAAATTTTAACTGCAAATAATAAATACAAAAAAGAAATTGAAAATGTCAAACCTCACTTACTACAGAGGAATCTTCTCTTTACGAATATTTACAAAAAAAATTACATATAAGTTTTAATTGAAAAAAGTTAAATGTTTCTTATTAGAACGCTTAAGATTTTTTCGCGTAAGCTTTCAATTTAGGGGAGAGTTGAATATACCGGGGTTAGTTGAATATAGGGGTAAGTAGAATAATCTACATTAAAAACAAAACTCACGAGATACGCATAAACGTCTGAGCGATTGCCGCTAAAATCTGCTGTAACATCTTGTTGCGAACACATCTAGAAATTTTGCCACAATTTTAAAAAATCGTACACCTCAGTAAATATTTTTATTCTTAAAGTTTTTGTTTTACAATCGTACATTATTGTCTGAGATATTTGATTTCTACTTATATAGTAAGTGTAGTTCTTACTTAATAAAATCCAACAAATTTTTTTTGTTTATGTCTTTGTTATCCTATATTATTAATGTTTTTAAAAAATGAACGGTTAGTAGACTAACCACAGCATGGAACTGTATGACTCATTTAGTGACGACTCTTGTAGTACTTATTCAAAATTTTATTCCTTTAAAGAGATTTTCCTCAGTGGTAATGTTATAAGTTTAGTTCCCTTATGTCCAGTCTCGAAAACTAGGCTTATTCGACGTGTTTTTGCACGAAATGAACAAATTTTGCAAAAAGAAGTATTATTTTGTCCTGCGAAGCGAATGTTTGTGTTTAAAATATATTTTTATAAAAGTTTTATTAATATGTAACCAAAAATGTAGGTTAAAATACATTAATCTTTATTTTAATAATCTCAAATTATCCCGATTCCAAGACTAGTTGAATCAGATGGAATGCATTAGAAAAATGCATTTTTTTTTCATATTAATTATCAGTTTCCCCTTATCATTAAAATATTATTAGGTAGTCAAATGTATGTAGTAACTGGTGTAGAATTCATTTTTTCGATGTCTCTTAATTTTTTTTGTAAAAATTCGAAACTAAAAAATGAGTCTATTAGCCCCGGTTTCCCCTACATACTTGACCATAAGCGTATTTATCACAAAAGCCATGCCTCGTCGAACGACTCGGTATAAACGAGCTGCGTAGAGTTAAGAACCGTGGGACGGTATATCAATTTTGCATTTTACTATCAACCAACACCGGCTTGGATCACCTTTTGCGTTCACAGCTCGAAACAACGAGCGCGCCCCGCGCGGATAACGTCCAGTTGAGTTTCTCAAACTTTCACCAGACTCGCCCAACTTGCTTGCATAGACCATCGATAAGAACACGCAGCCCGGGAAAATCGTGACTCCGATATCGGCTCAGGCAGCTGAGCCGCGGTTTCGCGAGGCAACCATGCGCGAAGTGACATCGGCATATCCCGGTCTTTCGCGCGCGTATACAGCGTTTCTCTGCGTGATTACGTTTTACGCCAAACGCTCGCTCTAACATGACCGCGAATACCGGCTGGATCGAGAGAACGGGGAACGAGAAGCGTTAATGGTGGCTCGTTGCGCGCGTTGCTTCCGGGCTTGTTGGTGCGCTTAGTATCTCGTGATAGACAAATCTAATTTCTACTAACTATATCTACGGTAAAACATAAGTAGTCCCTAATGAGCAAATCATTGAACAGTGTCGTGATTGCACAATATAATACATATAATGTGCGATTTCAACGAAATAAATATTAAATATCTTCACATAATAAATAGAAATACCTCTTAGAGGTATCTCTTCTTAGAATGGAGTTACGTTCCTTCGGTTATAAATTGAATTGATCATAAGTCGAATAATAATCATATAATATTAAATCGGTTACTTTTCTTTCTCTTTTTATAATAATACATTAATCATTCTTGATATAAATAATTACAAGATTTTGTGAAAAAGTATAAAATTAATGTTCATTTTCACTAATGTAAATTAATTTTAATCTCTCAACTTATTCTTCATCCTTTTTTAATTCTTGCGAGTCAAAAATCCGTAAGTCGCGAAGTGGTCGAAAGTAAAGATATATGACTAAACTAACTAAACGCGTTAATCGAACGACAGATGAAAGAAATTTATGGTCTACGGAAATAATAATTAAAAAGAATGAAAGGAAACGCTATAAACATGTTTATATTATTAAGAGCAGTTTCAATATGCCTATACGAAATATATCCCTTCTTTTAATATACATCGTAAAGTCGAATGAAAAACAACATTTGTGGATAGAGACTGTAATAGCCACCGGCCTAATAGTACACGCGACGTTAGTTTTTCAGAGGAACTTCGTGCGAGAGCTATTACGAAAGCGTGAGAAGGGTGAGTTGGTACTGGTAGCTCTTCGCCAAGGGCTCGCGCTAATTACGTCATTATGCGGGACAGGGTGGATGGCTCTAACGAACCTGCTGCGCTTCGTAACGTGCTCGTCCTATGAATAGTGATGAGTATATAACCAGCAACCAATTACGTAGCGTTATAATAGTAAGCCAACTTCTCCGCGTTCAGTGATCCCTTTTGCATAATAATTAAAAATATTCGAAAGCTCTTTAAAAAAAAAATTCTTTCCTTCTTCATTGCCTTTGATTCGAACATCAACATTTTTTGCAATTAAAGTCGTAAACAAAGAATTGTAATGGCAAAAGGACGAGTACAATGTAATAACATTAAAATATTATAATCAAAGTGGAGTAAAATTAAAATAAATATACGGCCTGTATGTATATAATATTTTGTAACTGTATACATTTGTATAATTGTGGAATCTGTAGAATTGTGTGTCACGTGACTTCCATATTCTATAGCCAAAACTATTCTTCGAGGGAATTGTCAATGTTTGAAGTCTAATTGACTGAGAAATATTTTCTTGTAAGAAAATGAGCGTTCATATACTTATGCGCTTGGAAATGAGATTTCTACAAGCAAGTTAATCGAAGATTTCGAAATTTCTCTCTAACCACAGCAGCGCGAATCTATCGAACGGGGAGTGGGCCTAAATACTAGGTCGGTATCTATATCATTGTTGTAAGTTACGATACGCGCGAACGTATCATTATCATAATCGTCAGTGGCCCCGCATACGGTCCGAAGAATCGATCAGAGATTCTCGAAGAGGCTTGTCAGGGGCCTAATCGCGATAATGGCCCAGAATCACTTCGTGACCGCAGAAACGGAAAACGTCTCGTCCGATCTGAGACGAGAAAATGGAGCCGAGTTGTAGATCGATCGATCGCCCACACTTTTATGCGTCCATCCTGACGCGGATTGACCGATCATTGAATGCCAAGCAAAAGTCTGTTGAGCCGCACGCCTTTATCGTCATTGCAAAATCTCGATGTGATTATAATGGACAAAGCGGTGCTTGCTTGCGAAGGGCACAGAGCTGCATTCAAAATGATTTTGCATGATGCACGATAACAAAACTGAATTGTTGCAGCATTCTAAACAGTTGCGTTTCTCGCAAATCTTACGATTTCTATTCGAAAACATTTGCCACACCCAGCGCGATTGTGCAACAACAATTTCTGCAAAACAATGAGAGACTTTTATTCATTTCATTTTAATACTTGCATTCAAGAGTAGAAAAGAGGTGAGTTGAGAGAAGCTGATTCTTCAATGGATAGAAAAACAATAATCATACGGAAAAGACCGTACGGATAGGAAATGCTGCAAGTAGACGTTAAAACGACGACGGTAAAGCGGGTGGACCGTAAAGATAAATGCAACGAGATAACAACAAAGTAAAAACACTCATTGCTGTACGTGACACGTAGCAATTACTCTCGACGCAATAAAATCCAATCGATCGTTTTGCACTCTTCAAGATTTATCCATGCCTACTACCTATCTAATTAAAGAAGCTTTTTTGTCCCTTTATTGCAAAACGGAAAATTATGCATAACGTGACAAGCGCAATATTATTTTGCAATAAGGCCAATTCAATGCGTTAACGCAAACATATACAAAAATAAAGTAGATATTAATCAGAGCGTGTATAATTATCGTATAAAATATCGTATAAAATATCGATGAGTCTCTTAGTCGAAGTGAACTACATGTCCATTGCTTCCAATTTAAAGCAAGTAGTATTCAGTATTAAAGATAAATAAATCTCATTAATAGACTCTATACAATAACAAAATATTATCTATTAAACTAAATTTAGTTCCATATATAATTGATGATCCATATGATGTTAAACTCAAGACATAATAATTATCCGTAACGAAGATAAATCATATTTATCCCATTCGGATAACAACGATCAAGAATTGATCTCGCATCGCAAAATCAATTCTTTTAGAACTTCTAACGACTACTAGGTGCGACTAGATAATGTACTGCAATTACGAAGAATAAGCACGAAAACGAAGTCAGAAGGCACGAAAAGATGTACAGTGGAAGAGGAGAAGTAGGCTGGACCAAGAGGGTTACCCTCTGGATCGTTAATAATATGGCGGGTCTGTGGGTCCCTCTTCAGGTATGCCGGTCTCGAAAAGCACCTTCTTTCACGGCGAAACGTTACCATCATCGAATCGGCCACTTCTAGGCACCTTAGCCTCTCTATGCGCCTCCCGACATACACGCCTCCGAGCACGAGCGCGTTTAATCATAGTTTCGTATGGACCATACGGCACGAATAACGAACATGTATGGGACAATCCAAGTATAGACTCGGGGACTCGAGGATCGTAGACGAGAGAAGTGGGGTCGAAGAATTCGAGGCGAGCGAACTGGTCGGTGGTCCGGATTTTTACGCGAATAGAAGAAGTACCGGACGATGGGGCAGAGAGGCGAATAGGTGGAAGGAGGAGAGAGAGAGAGAGAGAGAGAGAGAGAGAGAGGGGGAAATGGGCCGCGTTAGTCACGAGAGGTGAATGAAGCGGCTGGCTGGTCACTCAAGACCTTCTCTCCTCGCAAACTCATAACTCCGGACAGTCATGAACGTCGCTAACGTGCGGATCGAATCTTTCCGAGAAAAGTCAAAGAGATACGGCGACACGGATCGTAATTGTTTGGAAAACATTGATTAGGAAGCATAATTCAAAGAAAATAATGCCTTTAAAACTCAATCTTTAAAAAAGAGAAAAAGGAGAGAGAGAGAGAGAGAGAGTGAAGAACCTGTTCTATGTATGCGATAAGACTTGGGGATTTTCGTTCTTTTAACATTTTATTGACGCATCGGCTGGAACGAATCAATCCAACACCGGATGTTCATTAAGAGACATCATGGTTCTCAGCAAGATAAATTATAAGCTTCGTCGGATTATCCGCTGATTAGCAAATAAGACTTTAATACCTAGTAAAAGTAATATAAACCTCAAGATGACTCGCGATAAATCGCACCGCTAAAAGCACTTGCCAAGCTATTCGCGATGTAGGTGCAAACCCTTATTTTGTATATAGTAGGAATAATTATTTCCTCAAACAATTCGAGACGCGAATAAAAAGAGCACGAGCTATATAAAGAAAATTGGATTTTATAAAATATCATAAAATTTTATAAAATAAAGTACGCCGCATTTATTATACATTTTTATTTATTTAATGTCTGCGACAATTGGTGAAAATCATATTATTCTAATAAAGATAAGCGATATTGCAGACATTAAATTGCTGGATCCAAACAGAATATATAAAGAATGATAATATCGTAATCATGCCTCTGAGAAAAATCTGTGATTATCTCGAGAAATAGCGCGTTTTGTTCGATCTTGGGTTTTAACTTTTCCTAAACTTAAAAGGAACAGCGTAAAAAAAAAAAACGAGATATGGACAGGATGATCATGTCCTAGCTATCGTCAAAAGAGGAAAGTTGGGGGCTTTACCAGAGTAGAATAACAAATGAACTGCTGGGACTTAGTGGGCCTGCCAAAGTGCCGCATCGAAGTCGAAGAAAGTAACGCTGGAACCGGCTCAGCTGCAGCATACTAATCGTTCTATGAAGGACGAAGGGAAAGGAAGGCCAGAAAGAAAAAAGAAGCATCCCGAAAAGGGGCTGGAATACTCAATGCATACGGATGGAAAACAAGATCCTAGAGCATTCAACAATTCAAAAACAATCAGAAAACGCAACATGTGAAACGATTTTAACAGAATTAAATTCTGTTCATGTGCTAATTTTGACATTAAAATTAAGTACAGATGTTGGATTATATTGTTGAGCTTGAATCTCTTACTACGAGCGGTAAGTGAGAATTTAAATAAAAAATAATAATTGCTGCTGCAAGACTGCGCTAAACAGATTGACATTTACGAGCCACCCGTTAGGCAATGGAATTTATTTCTTGTTTCGGCGGCCATACGCCACTTATTACGGCTCTGTGTTCGAGGGAGCGCATCCACTTAGTGACCCGTGCAGCCGAAACTTCTTGAGAAGAGATATCCACTTGGCTGGTCGACTAGCTCGATCCTGGCACGCGATGTAGTCCAGGATCAAGATAGTTGCCAGGTTGTATCGCGTAGAATTATATTTGTAAGTATAGTAAACGTAGATAAGTCTAAAACACGAGCGCCTCTAATGACAGTTTAAAGGAATTGCCTACATTCCTTCGCGCTAATTCGCAAAATACACGACGTACGTTTTTCCCCGAGATTTTCTTCGGAGAAGAACGAAGGAATCGCAAAGAACGTTTACGAACGCGAATTACTTGCAAACGCAAATCGTACAGGTGCATTTTACGGCGTTGTATATCGTGACAGGCTATTAAAAAGGAAAGACCACATCATGAATTTCTTTAAACCGGCCAGTTAAACGGATTGGTTCGCGCAAGCGCGCGTATGTTAGACTTTATTCTGATTATAATTCGAGATTTCAAACTAGCGCGTGGTTTTCATTCCGGTTTGACGATGACGTTCGTATAGCTTAACTGCGACGAGCTGCGAGTGTGACGTGATCGCGAAAGGACGCCTGCTTTTCATTCCTGTGTCTAAGTTGTATTTCGAAAACTCATCGAGAAAGATCTTCGATAATCATTACAAGTATGATATTCGTTTGATCATATCGAAATGTCTCCTGAGCCTTATGTTCCTCGTTTCTTGTTATCGTCATGATTATTTATTTTATATATATATATATATATATATAGTCACAATAATTATATTAAATC
>JAANIC010005572.1:1415687-1479951 GCA_017607545.1 Acromyrmex charruanus | reverse complement strand
CCATGTAAAATAAATATACATATAAAATAAAAATAAATACATATATATAATATACATATATAAAATGTATATATTTGATATATATATCAAAACTATTCAGAAATATTAAAAACGTTTATATAAAAACTCTATATTCTTTGAATATTATAAACAAAAATGCAAAATAAATAAAAAAAAATGAAAGAACTGCTACCAATCCCATTTAATTTAAGAGAAAGAGAGGGCACACTTTCAAGATACAGGCCGTGATTCAAGGCATATAATCAACTTTTTCTTCAGTTCTTAAACATTATGATGTCAGAGTATTTCAATGCCAGAATATCGTCGAAGATCACCGACATGATGGTCGAATCCAGATACAAACTATGCATAGAAGGGGAAACTGTAGGAGAGTATAAGAGAGTATAAGAGAAGAGTTCTGATACGCTCCCGCTGATTCTAAATGACGCTTTAAACACAGAACTCCCCACGACTCTCTACACACGGCTATAAGGTAGCTTTTTTCTATGTCTGATGTCAGGATATCCACTTAGCAGAAAAAAGGAGAGATTCCTGCAATTATACTATAAATGGCTACGAACTGAGCGCGATAACTTTGGGACTATCTATTTGGGTTCCACGGTGCAAGGAACACGTACAGTGATTAACGAAAAGGTCTTCAGAAGTTTTTGCTAGATATCAGTCTTTATTGAAAAGACAATGTAATCGGATCGTTTTCTAATTAATTATTGATATGACTTTGATATTACACTTATAATCAATGTAATCATCAGCGAATATTTACTGTTTTTCAGTAATAATATTAGGTGTAGTAAAAAGAAATCCATTATTTTTTCCAATAGATGGCTTTAGTAATCTGTATCTCGCAACGCGAATTACTAAAGCCATCTATTGAAAAAATAATGGATTTCTTTTTACTACACCTAATACATTAGTTGATTCACTTTTAAAGGTTATGAAAATATCTGCAAATTGAAATTTCAATCGGATAGGAAATCATAACCTCTAAAAGTGAAAACGAGTGTATTATTACTGAAAAACAGTAAATATTCGCTCGTAATTACATCAATTGTAAGTGTAGCATGGAAATCAATATCTAATAATACCTACACTGATTCTCACTTTCAGAGAATAATTCTCTGATTACTTTGAAGATCTTTAAGAATAACAATTCTTTTTTTTGACTTGATTTACATTATGTACGAATGACAAATGATGATGTCATCATTCATATGCAAACAATTCTCAAGAAGATACAGACGTTATCCATATGCATAGGACGTAAAGGTCAAAGTAGTATTGTAGTACACGTCTTCAAACTGAACGCATCATCGATTCTTAAAATTTATCATGACAGTTCTTAGCTTTCTTTAGTTTTCAGGACCAAATGGCATGAATAAAGCGTAATGCCAAAGTGCGACGCCGCGCCGGTTCGAATACTTCACTTGTTTACGACTTTTTTTTCAGCCGTAAATAGAGCTCGGAGCCGTACAATGCGAATACGAGATCGAGAGTACGGGTTCGTTTTCGCATTATAAAAACGTGGATCCCATTGCGGACGACACGAGAAATGGGAACTCTGTCCTCGATTTGAATTTGCGGTATAACGAGAAATGGACGAGAAGCGAAAAAGATGAGGGAGAGATAAAGGGCGGGGCGTGGGAGGGTTTCTGTTCTGGACGGATAAGAATTACCATGCGAAAGGAGCTCGACCCTTCCAAAAGCTTATGTTTATTTCAATTATCATCGTTCCTACCCGCGTCTCCATAGGCGGATCGCTGAAATAAGAAGAGAAAAAAATAAAATAATAAAATAAAGAACGATCACAAGGAAGAAAGGAGCGGCACGATGACGTGGACGACGACACATTTAATATTCTTTGCTGCTGAGTCGCTCTTTTTCATCCCTCAAGGCGGTCGAACGATCTCGAACGATACGTTAAATATTCCAGACCGAAGCGGTGACGTTCAACGGTGTGCCCTCACACCGAAAAACACGCTCCTCGATCTAATTGGGACTATAGAGTTGCATCTTTGCGCAGATAAAACGAACCTCGTTGCTCAGTGTTGTTCGTGCGCCGATTTTTTTCGTATGTCACACTTATCACGAACATCGTTAATAAATAATCCGCTGCAATCCGAGAGACTGTTCGGCTCGGTTTTACTATTTTTTTTATACGATTTCGACGTCTCTCTACTCAGATTGTACACACGTGAACAATAAAACCGTTCCTTTTAATTCCAGGCAAACGATCATTCACATCTAAATGTTTGTATATACTTATTATACATCATGACTGTTAAATGCAATTACATTGCTTGGACTTAATATATGGACACAATGTGAAATTAAAAGAGAAAAAAGTAAAATATTTATTGTCTACGTGTGTAGCTGTACACGTTATCTAATAAAACTCACAAATTAAGTAATATTTCTTTTTGAGCTGCTTCCAAATTTGGCTCATATAGTGCTTTTCATTTAGTATTGGAATATAGAATCACGTAGAAAAGGAAATCACGTAAAAATTCAGAAAAATTCTAATGTTTTTTTTTGCAAAGAGACAATTTCACAATGATACTTTCTTCAATCATTGCTTCAATATTACTTTTCTCATATATCCTCGAAATTATGGAAGAAAAATTGAAATATGGTTTGAAAATAAAATAAAATAAAATAAAATTTGATTGAAAAAAATAATAAGGTATTATCTATTTTACTTATCCATTATTTGATATAAAATTTCTCTGAAATATTTTATATACAATAATTTATGTTTTATATGTGGATTTACAAATTTTACGATTTTCAAAAATAACGATTTTCTAATTAAAAAAAATAATTCATCATAATTTTGAATTCATTCGACACATAATTTTCTTTTCTACGTAATTCTGCAAATACTAAATAAAAAACACTACATGAGCCAAATTGGAGACAACCCAATGAGAAACATTACTCGTCAGTATCAAGAACATTCAAAGCCGTGTGTGAATTGTATTGTAAAGAAAAAAAATGAAAAAAATTTGAAAAAATTCGAACATGCATGATTAATGTAAACAAAATTATCTAAATCCTTTTTACATAAATCAAACTCGATATATGTATATGTTTACTTTGTTAGAATGAATTAACTCGTAAATCAACTAAAAACAAATTATTCACATTAAGATAATGAAAAGATACTTATGTACAAACTACTTTAGCAAATAATATTAAGTGAAAATGGATCGAGAAATATTTAATACAAATAAGTAAAAAAGAAAACAATTCACTAATTATTTACCGGCCCTGAAACATAACATCTTAGAACGTAATAGTAATATTAAGTTACTTATCAATTTAATTTATAATTATATTACGTATTCCTACAGTTTCGTTCTGAGACTATGTTTTAAGTGCGACAAATAATCGACATGCAGTTTAAATTGGAATTGTAAAAAATCGCACAAAAATTAGGCACTAAAAGCCGCCTTGATCGAATATGGCCTTCTTCACTCAATTGCATTCTTTAGGAAATATATACATTTTAGAAGGTTGTTATGCAAGGATGTTGCGAAAGAAATAAAAGCATTCGATATTTCTCCGACGTAACAAAGATAAGAGAAAGTTCAGATACGTTTTCAATATTCGTACGCATAAATGTCGCTAATTGGATTTATGTGTCATTCGAAAGCATTTTCGCCTCGAGTTTTAATGAAACATAAAACGTGTGGTAAACGGTAGTTATACGTGTACCGTTTTCTACAACACGGATTTTATCTCTACTGCACAATAAGAAAATTATACAGAGCTCCGTTTCTTAAGTGGCAATGCCATTTTTGGTATATCAACTCTGCCTTCTCTCGTAACATATTAAACTACTTGTTATATGTAATCTACGATTTCCTCGATGACTTTTTGTGACACTGCGATTCATTAACATTGACTTTCATACGTAATGCTACATGCATAATGCAAATGCATCGAGCACAGAGTCGCAATATAGATCCACTCTAAGTATTCTCTAAGTATACTATTTATGCGTCTTGCCTCGTAATCTAAAGGCAAATTACAGCAAGAAGTACCAATTGGAATTAATATTGATTATAAAAAATTAAAAAAATTTAATTGGAAAATTTTGCATTTATTAAATTGTCTTTAACGAAGAAAAATTTTGTTAAAATTTATTATATGTACATAGAAAACTAAAAGACATATGATAAACATAATTATGATTCGTGGGAAATGTCTATAAAATATTTAAAGACTCCTTTGGAAGTTCTATGGTAATTGATAAAGTGAAATAACACACAAAAATGATTGTAGGCTGAAACTTCACATAGGTGAATGCCCGGAATCGAGTTTCTCAGGTTGCTGATCCTATGCGAAAGATCGACGGTATCCTTACACATGATTATGGCATTAATACACGGCGACAGGAATGAAATTCGCGTGGCTTGGCAAAATGGAGAGGCCCGCTTAGTTTTCTCGTTCAACTTGGCTGCACACGCGCCGATCATAATTAAGAAGTGATCCCAACCCGCGTCTCTCTATCTCTCTCCTACAAACGCATTCTATTTCTATCCTTAAAAACCATACATATCCACGTGAAAGCACGTTATTCATATATCGATAGTAGAAAGGATGTAGATAATGTAGATATATGCGCGTGTGTACGATACTATGTAATGGATCCCATAGATTTACAAAATAAGAACGCTGTACACGGAAGAATTGTACGAAAAGAGAATTCTATGAAAAAAAGTATGAAAGGAAGGAAAAAGTTGTAAACTATTACAAAGTTTTAATCTGCGTATGTGTAAAAATATTTTTATAATATTTATAATATTAATCAATATGATTTATCTGCAATTATATAAAACATTATCGATTAAAAAAATCATCTCGTAAACTCTTTTTTTTTCTCCTTCTTCATCATGAAAAGATTGTACGTATATATACGTACATTATGCTTTACATTGCTAATTCAAGTTTAATTAGAAATGTTTTTATAGTGTTTCATATAATCTTTTCATTAATTCGGATTTAATTGAGCCAAACGTCGGAAACAATTGTTATATTGAGATCTACGTAACTTCCGCAAAAATTTCAGCTCCATGGGAGCGCGCGGTTTCTCACACATGATATTCTTTCATCGGCAAAGTGCCAAGAAGAAAGCCAGTGAGATTGTCAGATAGAAATTTAACGTGATACCGCAACATTTTCTTATTAACCTACTGAACAGTGTATACACAAGCCCTCCTCATGCATGAATGCGACTTAATTATGGGAGTTAAGGCACATAATCTCGGTCGAGTTGTCTAGCTTGAACATATTATGCTAATAAACGATTATATTTTTTAATTAACGATGTTCGTAAATATTATACGTCCGAAATTTTCACATTACTTGACGTGCAGCGCAATATTCATTCATGTTTGCACTCCAGAACTTGAGAACTGTTTTATATCGAACAATGTANATATATATATATATATATATATGTATGTATATATGTGTATGTATATATATATATATATATAAAGAGTACACGATTAGTCACTACTTTAATTAGGAAGACCATATAATCCAGATCTCACAATTGTTTGAGAAACGGATTCATATACATTATATATAATATTTCGTCAACATATACAATTTTTAGTTATGAATATTATACACATACATACAAGTTCAATAAAGACAGAGATCTATGTAGTGAAAAAAAAATCAAGAAAAATTCCTATAAATAATTGACTTTTTTCACTAGTAATTTACGACAGTATTATTTTATGCTGTTTAAAAAAGCGATCAGAATGATAAACATACATAATCTACGCACTATAAGTATTCCTATTTTGGTCGGTAATTTAAAAAAGTTTTTTGTCATGCCATACACATCGGCAGGTAGACATCACGGATTTACACGTGACAGAAACAGCACGGGAAGTTTAAAAGGAAAATATATAAGAAAAAGGGACAAGAACGAAGAAGAGGAAGAACACATGACACGAAATAAAAGGAAGCCCTTAAATAGCATCTACGGGGGTGTCGTGAAGCGGGCGCCATAAAGAAGGTCGAAAAACGAGTTGCTGGCGACTCAGCATCATCATCTCGTCGGGCGGCGATCATTTTTACTGTACACGGTCTATAACATACAGTCGGTCAAAGGTATCGTCATATTTTCGTCCACTGGTAGAACGTCTAGTCAGAAATATTTAATCGACAAAAAAAAGGTACTATGACATTCCAATCATCATTCGTAACCAGACTCGAAAAATCTTAAGAATGCACGGCTAATAATATCACACAAGTGCCTCGTATTTCTTACAAACATTATTATACAATAATATTTACCGTACTCTTTTTTTCTTAATTTATTAAACTTATTTAAAAGTGCATACATTTTAAGCGTCTAAACGTAATGACAATAATTGCTGATTTTTAATACACAATTAAAAATAAATCGAGTCATATAATATGTAGTACATACGATGGCTAAAAAATAACACTTATAAGAAATATATTGTAGAAATATAATAAAGATATATTATAATAAAATAATGTGTTTATTGATGTCATAATACCAATACATTATGACGTTGATACTAAAGTAATAATCGCCTCTCAGAAGCAATTAGCATACATGGCGCACTTGACAAGCACGTGCTAACGTGGACATCCATCTGCCTGCTCACAATAACAAGCCGAAATGAAAATTTTACCAGTATTATTTATTTCACAGAAACGTGTAGAAATCGCACGATTTGCAACGAAGAGCGACGATGACGAATATGAACGTTGACTGGCGAAAAAAAAAAAAAAAGAAATGAAAGAAAGAATCGCGAGCCACCTCTCGGAGATCGTTAGGCGTACGTCTCTAATTGACGCTAAATAATATTTTTTCCCCCTCTTCGAGATCCGCGCCAATCTTCTTGTCCACGCGGGCTTCTTCGAACAGACCTATTCCTGTACGACAATATTCGCGTTGGCAATCAGCACGTCGGTGCGAGAGGACAACGGTTACGTTCGCGGGCGCTTCATTATGCGCGGCGTCGACGACAACCACGACCACGAAGACGTCGCATCGTCGTTGCTCTCGACTCGGCACTAACGAGGAGACTACTCTTTGACCGAGGTATCAACGTCCGTAAAACGTCCAGACACTGACCAACACCGCCATCGAGGTATACTCGACTATATATCAAGTAGAACAAAGATCAACACTATAATAGATCGACACTATTTACAGGTAATGAACACACAACTACGTGTATATATAATTTTCCAATTATAACTATATACATTGAAAAAGGAGTCTGATGATAGCTATCAAATGTTGAGTAAAACAATGCCAATTAAATGTTCGGAATATAATGGAAAATGAATTTTATTTTTCTAAATATTTAATAAATATATTATGAAACAGAATTGGTTATATTATTATGTTTGATAATATTATACTTATTATACATATTTAGGAAAGTTAAATTATTTTTTATTTACATCATATTGTAACTGAACATTTATTTGATTTAGTGTTGCCAATTTAGTAGAATTTCTATCAGATTTGGAGGTTTTTCTTTTTACTGAGAGATTTTGTGGGGTACAAAAAGTTTAAAAGAATTTTCGAAGACTGACTTTGCAGAGAAAAATACTAAAAAAACTCAAATTACAGTTAAAATATTGAAAAAATCGCAATATAAAGGAGACAAAACTTTCGAATAGACTTGGCAACAGTGATATTATTTGATTATTTCATTCAATATATTTGATAGTTATTATACCAGACTCTTTTTTCAGTACATGTACCTATTATATATATATATATATATATATATTGCAGTAATGAGTTAGATAGAAATAAGACCATTATATGAATAAATCAACTAAATAAGAGAAAAGAGTCACTTGATTTGGGGATAATAATCTAAAAATCTATATATATTTAAATAAATTTATCTCAGATATGATTTTGTGTCGGTTACTTTTTGGACTTGTAACGCAATCAAACCAAAATAATAATGATCTCTCCAAAATTCGATGCTAATAGCATCTTAAAACCTGTAAAAAACTTATTGTAAAAAGATTTTAAGATGTTAGTAGCATCGAATTTAAAGCGATTAATTAGATTAAGATTATTATTATTATTATTATTATGTCGGTTTGATCGCATTGCAAATTCAAAAAGTAATTAACGTGCAATCATACATCAAATTGTGAAATAAATTTATTTAAATAATACGTATAAATATATTATTCCAACATCCGACTTTAACTGCAAGTGATCTTTTCTCTTATGTACAATTAGTATAGATATATGCAGATCATATAATTGATATAATGTGCACTCAGAGAAAAAGAATAAGTCTCTCAGTATAATTGTAATTCGTTTAAATTTTGATATGCTGTCGAGACGATGCGTGGATATGCAACAAGTGGCCGGAGGCGGCAAATGTCTCGGCTTAAATCTGTATCTCAAGTCAGGCTTAAATCTGTACCTCAAAAGCTTCAGTTTGGACGCTCACGCATTTTAAGCGCTTATCATCATATTGTCTTTATCATTCATTGCGAAACTGCAAAATAAAGACTGCAGCACTGAAAGCATTCAAATCGAGCGCAGCTATAGTATATTTCTTTATTTTCTTATATACTTATATGACAAGAAAACAATATCGTGTCCTAAGTAGAAAAGTCTATACGTATAAATGAATATATATATACAGTGTCTCGTAATTCATCCAACAATACTCGTGGGCAGATAAAGTGGATTAAACTGACAACAATTAACAAGATGTTATTTACTAAGAAAGAAGAAAAACAATTTTTGTCTCTTACAATTTTGTCTGTTTTTCTGTAAAGTTAATAGTATTTGAGAAAAAAATTATTGAAGACCAATATTCGGCAATTTTTAGTAATTAATATCTTGTTACCTATTGTGAAAATTGCAAAATGATAAAGGACTTTTCGACTCAATTTAATCCGCTCTACCCACGAGCGTTGTCGGATGAATTACGGGACACTCTATATATATATGTATACTTTATTTTTATATAGGTATACGAGGTGAAGTGTTGGCTTGATAAATGAAAACAGTTGATTTGTATTTACATCTCTCGAAATGATCCAGATTCGATTCTCTCCCGAGACAAAAATTGAATATATGCCTTCATATACACAAGTTGTACATATACATAACGTGTAAAATTTCCCTGAGAAATGTTAAATACATCTTTTACTTACTTTCCAAATTTCTTGGAGTGAAATCTTACTCTAAAAGAGTAAAATACTACTACTATTGAAAATGAGTGAAAAATTTACATTCTTTATAAGAATGGCAGATTTTTACTCTTTTGGAGTGAGATTCACTCCATAAAAGCAATAAGATTTCTTTCTTTTGGAATGAATTTCACTCCAAAAGAGTAAAGATCCACCACTCTTATTCAAAAAGTGCAAATTTTTCACTCTTTTTCAATAATAGTATTTTAACTTTTTTTAAATGAGAATTCATTCAATGAAATTTAGAGAGTAACTCAACTCAAGATTAATAGGATTATGTAAATATATTATAATTTTGCGTTCTTTTCGATCTTGCCTTCTTTGTATATAATTTTTAAACTAATTTCAAGCTACTCTTCCGCCATATATCTAATAAATTTCTTAAACTAGCTTCTTATTGATTTTTTATTGCTGCACATACATGCAATCCGTGCATTCTAGAGTTAAAATGCTTGCTAGTTTAATAATTAAAAAATTCACGTTAACGAGTTACTCTCCTATAATACCGTAAAAATTAATACATAGAATGTCCGGGGATCTACGACCTACGTCAACGAACGGAAGAATACCGTAGTAACAAACAAACGACGCGTTTCGTCGGTTTATTGGACACTTCTCGTCTATCGTTACCATCCAACGGAAATAGTTGCGGAATGCCGTAAGCTCGTCTTCTCTCATGAGAACGAGTAAAACCGTCTCGCGTAAAGGCATTCGCAAATAATACGTTCCGAAGGGTTGCGAAGGTTCTGCAAACATTTCAGGCACCGCTCTCTTATCCTGCCATAGACCCGCGATACTTTCAGGTCTGAAAAAATTTCTCAATCCTTAACCTTCACATTCTCCGTACGCAAGCCTTCGTTCGCTAGCGACCGGGCTTTTATCGGAAACAGATATTACAAGTCAAAAACTCCTCCGTATATACATATATCAAAAAGTAATAGATAAAACACTGAGTCATAATAAAGTCATAATGATATCGCAGGACGTCATTTGATACTTAAAAATGAATTATAATTCAACAAAAAAGACCATGATAGATAATCTTCTTTATAATGTATTTTTGTGTTCTTCTTGGGATAATGAAACTTATGCAATGATAGAAATGTCGAATCGCACTTGCATCACGCCGAGAACTATTATATACATATGATAGTTCGGATGAATTTTAAATATAAAATAAAAATGTATAACGAGAAATCAACATCACCCAATTTAGTCGAACAAATTGACCAACGTCGCGTTCTTCCTCCCTCCTCGTTACTCCGATTTATTTTACAAATACAAACGTGACGTAGATCTCTATCTTAATCGATATCTTGATGAATATTCAACGAACGGCGTGATACAAATCTTCAAAGAGTCCATCGCGGCGCACCGCGTTCGTGTGCGCCGAGTACGACATCTCCGATCGTGAAAAAGAGCATTAATTCCGCAACATTTTGCCACTTTAAAAGCAAAGTGGTTTACCGGAGCGTCGCGTCGTCGCCGCAGCGTGCAGCCATTCGGAACCAATGTCATCACGCATCGGTGACGAGACAGTAGCGACGATGAGCCGAGCGACGATAATCATTAGAACAGCATTCGTTGCGCGAAGAAGGCGGAAAAAGAAAGGGTGGGTATGAGGAACATGAGGGGGGGGGGGACGAGGCGAACGTCGGACCGTCGGACGGACCCCACTGGACCCCACCGCCGCGCCGGCCGGCGAGATAAGTGGTGGAAATGAATATTGTGCGCGGGCGAGGCGTACGGAGAAAGAACGTGGCGCGGCACGGCGGAGAGAAAGAACGGCGGACGGGTCCGCTTGAATCTATGCGGATGTGGGGAGGGAGCGAGAGACACGAGGAGGAATGAAGAGCGAGCGGACCAAAGGGTGGACAAGGGGGAGCGGAGACGGAGGAGAGATTCCCGAGAGAAAACGAGAGAGAGAGACGTGAAGGAGAGAGAGTGCGAGAAGGAGGCAAACGACGCGACGATGCACGGGCAGCACGGGTCTGTATGACAGAAGGAACCACTTTCGCAGGAGCAACGAAGATGAAGAACCCCGCTCGCGCCGCGGTACGAGAGAGCCAAGTGATCGGCAGAGGGAGAGGGAGAGGGGAGGGGAGGGGGCGGCCGATTACCTGTGTAGGGAGCGTGAGGGGGACGCGACGGGGACCGAAGCCCGGCGCATGCGCGGCGGGCGTGGGAACGCGCGCTTATGCCCAGACAATCTCCCTCGTCCTCTCTCTCGCGCTCTTGCCCCTTCCCCCCTCCCGCCCCAATTTTCGTCTCGCTCGCTCCAGTCGAGTCACCCGTTCCCTCGCCCATTCGAGGGCCACGATCCTTCCTTCTTCCACCGCTTTGTCCCTCTCGCTCTCGCTCTCGCTATCGAAAGGGTCCGCTTTCTCTCTCTCTCTCCCTCTTTAATCCTCATCGCTATGGGGACGTACCGGCGACGAGCCTCGCCGATCACGGCCGAGTGCGCACGATCCAAGGCCCCGCGGGCGCGCGTTGTTATTCGTTCAGGGGTGCTCAGTATCTGGGTGATCGCCAATGCAAATAAAGATAATACTTGGCGTACGATAATGTCATGTAAATACTCGGCATACCGAATATAATTGCGCCGGCTTTTCTAGCGCTTCAATTATGCCACAGCGGATGTTGCCAGGGTGACTCGCATACTAGCGGATAGTAAAATACTGCCGGTTCACGCATATATTCCTAGCAATCCTAGCTAATGGAAGATATAATTTAATATATAGAGTTTTTTTTTATATTGTTATAATGTATAAGCGTGTTTAATTTAGGTAACTAGCGAAATCTCTTTTTAAACTTTCAAAAATGTTACGGAGACACAATAAAATGTTACGGAGACACAATAAAATGTTACACATTAAATAAAATGATATTCCGAAGATTTAAAAGTAACCGTGTTTGAAACTTCGTAGAACTTTACACACGATATTTAATTACGGTTATAATAATTTATGCACAATCATCTCTTTGTGTAATCATTTTAATGTCCAATGATAATAAAAATATATGAAATACTAGTATTATTAATATTATTCAACTAATTTTAATTAAATTTCAGCAATTTTTAACAAAGACATAAAAATCTAACTGACAGTTGTTTTTACTGACAATTGTGCCGCGTCTTCCCCACAGATAGGAACGTGCGTCTACGCAGCTACGGTATGTACACGCAAACCGGATGTTTTGATGATGGCGAGCGATTTGCAGGTAGATCCCGTCCGCGAGAAATCTCATAGTCGATCGACACGCGCGATAGATTATTTGTGCAGCCCAGCATTTGTAGCGTCGTTCGCGCACGGGTAAATTGTACAACGCGTGCTGCGACGACCTGGCGACACGCGCGTGTCTCGCGGCACCCGGACCGACTCGGACCAATGCGGACCGACACGGACCAACACGGACCAATACGGACCAACACGGACGAGAGGCTATGCGTGGTACGACGATACGAGCGACGGTGCATGCTAATGCATAACGGCGCGCGCTCGGCGGGGCGTTCGAAGCGAAGAAAAAAGAAAAAGACACGTATTTTGACAGCGCGCTGTAACCTTCGTCATCCGCCGTCGATTCCTTCTCTTTGGACCTCGCGGCCAAGACTTATAGAACAAAGAATATCGCCCTTTGCACTTTCGACCGCGCTGGGTCCCTCCTCTCAAGTTCACGGTCGCGAATGACATGGGCGAAAACGGTGCATCGTCAGTGCCTGTGGTTTAAATCCGAGCATTATTCGGACGTCGAACTTAACTATTTGTAGCAATTTTCCATAGAATTATAGAATGTTATACCTGCACGAAAAAAAATACAATGATAATAATTTTTGTTGAAATATCTAAAAATTTGACTAGATACAGATGTGAACATAATTTTGTTTTACTATTAAAGTGTTTTACTAATTATTTAAAACGCTCAAGCAGATTGTTAGAATATCAAAATTCTTTGCAGCATTACTCATTGTACTTAATTTTTCTATATTAAGGGAGACTGGGATCGGTTGTCACAGTTTTTGATTAGTGATTTTTAGAAAAAAGTGAATGCCTGATTTTGAAATATTATATACGTTATAATACATATATCTGCATCCTTTAAGTTTTAAAAAATTATTACTCGTGAATTCATCATTTCATAAAAATAAGTTATTTAATTTTAAATGAAGCTGCCAAAATGTAACAATTAACTCCGTGTTCTGGATTGATTGTCACACATTCTAGGATTGGTATATATTTGTATGGACAACATATATAAAAAATACAATTTTTATTTTATATATCAGTTCTATATTTTGAGAAATAATAATAATTATTTCCCTACTTTAATTGTGCAACAAAAATTATTTTCAAATCTACTATATATCTATAGTAGGGATGTAGATTTCCGGATCAAATCGTTAAAAAACGATTTTTTGCAAAAAGATCACTTCGAAATAATCCTCTTTGTTTTTCTTTTAAACGATTCTTTATAAAGAGATCGATTTAAAATCGCTATTGTCAGAGAAAATTAATCTTTTGGAAGTCGCAACATCTCTAATATCTCTAACTAAATTTTAGATATTTCAATAAAATCGTCTTTTCTGTCTGTAGGTAAAGTTCATGCAACATTTTCATTTTATATATCTACATCAACATTAAAATAATTCGAAACTAAAAGTATCCATAGCCCTTTCACGTTTAAATAAATTGTTTTGTATACGCATGTACGTGTGGTGTTTACGTGGACCGCGTAGAAAATGGCGTATTCGCGAGCCAACAAGATACGAGGTAGACTATTCTCCTGATTAGTTCCGCGATTTGCTACCACGCTGTGTGTACCCCGTTCAATACAGCGGCCAGAGGGAACGGATTAACTTTTTATCGCTCCGATATAAGAGTAATCTCACCAGGAGTTCCGCGGTGACTCTTTCATGCATTCCTCAGCCAGCGAAAAAGTCGATGAGGAATGACGTTACTGTGTCCGTAATCTACGTAAATCGCGTACCGACGCGCGCTGCCATGGCAGACCAATAACTTCCCAGCGAGCGAACGTAAAGCGTTTCTCTCTTTCTCTCTCCCTCTCCCTTTCTCTTTCTTTCTTTCTTTCTTTCTACGCCAGTAGAACAGATGGCAATGATTACTGCTAATGACAGCCATCAATTCACGACGCATTCGTGCGGCCTGAAGCCACCGTAATGCGCGAGTGTGCGTGGCTATGGAGGGACCAGCTTGACGACATTAAATACCGACGGAAACGCCGTTCCAAGCAATTTTGGCGCTAATAAAGAAAATAAACGCCGGTATCTCGAAAAAAAAAAACCTGAGAAAAAGCAAGAATCGACAGAATTGGAGCGTGAATGCTTTTCTGTTCGTCTGCGAAAAAGTATGTCTAAATGTGTACATTTTTTCAATTACAGGGCGCATGCTCGAATATATTTCCGTTCACGAAAAGAGTGATTGTATTTAAGACTGCATTTAAGAAAGAATATGATTTTAGAGTTAAAGTATAAACCGATACATTAAATGAGATTAAAATAATCATTTAATTATACAAAAAGAACATAAATATCTTATATTATAGAAAATATAGTGTATATATAGTGTATATTTCTTTATTTCGATAATATGAAATATTTCAATGATTATATTTTTGATAAGATTGTTAAAAATAATGTGAATAGGACGTTAATTGAAGTACAAATTGGCGTTAATGTTACATATCGGGGCTCTATTCTGTCTAGAAATTACAACTGATAACTTTGAACGATTGGAATTAATATAGTAATTAATATCTCGCATTTATATATATATATATATATATATATATATATTTTAGGTGTAGTAAAAAGAAATCCATTATTTTTCCAATAGATGGCTTTGCGTTGCGAGATACAGATTACTAAAGCCATCTATTGGAAAAATAATGGATTTCTTTTTACTACATCTTATATATACACACGACCGCGTACACGGAAACGTGACTCTCTTTGAAAGATTAGAATCATTTGTATGAGGTCTGCGTTGGAGTAATCACACTCCGGTAATGAACGCGTGAATACGGGAATCGAACGATCACCCTTTTTGCGGCCGCTAGGGATTTAGGATACATTTATATAAGAGGATCACTAGCGATATATGTACAATGGCAACCCTGCGAGTCCAAGGGTTGCGTGCGTATCGCCATCCATCATCGCGCATATGTTGCTCCCTTTGATCAACCCTTAAGGGATGAGGTAAAAATTTTCACAAGTTAACGACTAACAGCTGCATCTAACTGTGGAAACTCGCTCCTTCCACAAATTCTTTGCAATTCCACAAAATTAAAAATATTTACAAAATTTCCAAGTATCAAAAATTAATATCTTAAACTAAAATTCCTTCTTATTTAAGATATAAAATGATAAAAAGAATCGAAATAATTGTGTCAAATGGCCCATCATTAATTCATATTAATTTTCCAAATTGTGAAAAAATACTAACTTTAATTATTCAATTATTATTTATTATATAAATACTTATTACAAAAACAAAGTCTTATTGAAAATACAGTGAGAGCAAAAAGTATTCGTACAAGGAACTTTGTTATAAAAAAAGTCTTATTTGTAAAAAATAAACATTAATTAGCAATTTTATACAATGAATTCTGTTCTAACATAAACAAACGAGCTTCGCATGTATTCCTGGATTTTAGAAGCTAAATTTCTCGCCTGTACGAATATTTTTTGAGCATTCGAACAATACAATTTTCGCTTATTTTTCAAATGATATATTTTGTATAATTAATACACATCATTTTGGTATATATAATTTTAAGAAACATACAGTCTATTTTATTCTTTAGGAATAAATTATTAATTATCCAAGAAATGATTGTTAATTAAATGTCGAATCGAAAAAAAATTAGTGTTGAAATCATCGAATTTATATCGATTCATCATCATTTCTCGCTGGATAATATTTACTTTTAAAAAAAAAGTTTTTTTAAAAAATATTTTTCCTGTACGAATACTTTTTGCACTCACTGTACATATATAATATTAACTACAATACTAATGTTGAAATTATTTCTTTCAACAAAGGAATATCTTTACAAACCAAAAATTGTAAAAAATTAGAAAAATACTTATAAATAAAATGAAAACTTACTAAAATACAAATTTTATCGAAAACTATAGATAGATGAGACTGCAGAGAATACAATAACGTGTACAAAGTAACGGAAATGGAAAAATAATATTGTTTTTCAATGGTAATTCATTCGACGAGAAATATTCGGCATAGATTCGACAAGCATGCGGGAGTCACGTGTACTGCCACGTGACCTGTCCACACTTGATATGCTTCACTATACACGCGCGAACGCGCCCACAAAGAGATGCTATACATTACGTTTACTCAAATCTATATGTAAGATTCAGCCGCGGGGGTTCATGCGCGTGTGAGTATACTTTGTAACAGTGAAAGCCGCAAACGTGACAAAGGGTTGCCTTTATTCAGGATCCTTTATTGCGTTGGGGTAGCTTTAAACTCGCCATATTGTCAAGTGGAAATGTTCAAATTTGTTATTATATTGAATTATGCTCACTTTGTAAAGTTTCAAGTATTTATAAAGTCTGTAATAATAATAATATTATAAAAAAATGATATTGTCGATTTTATAAAATTTTTATTTTTACTTAATTTAATAACTTTTCCATTTGTCTGGAAAATTCTATTCTAATATTTTTTTCTAAATTTGCATATCGATTATGTTACAATTACCGTGATAATAATACCGATGAATAGATATATCGAGATAATTTATTAGTCAAAAAATGTTATAAATTTTGTGTTAAACATGTTCATCCAAATTCCAGTCTGCATTTTATGAGTCCAGTGCCTCACAAACCGGAATCCCGAAAACCTGATGGGTTCATTTAGTCCGTCGAGAATGCAAACCAATGATGAGCTTACGTGAATCGAGAACGGTTTTCAGTTTCAACACATAAAGAAAATTTATTTTTAGTACGTCTGCGGGCTTTTTATGTTCGTCCCGTCGTCGACCAATTAAGAGTCATTTATGTAGAAGATTTCTCTCTTCTTCTCCTCGATTGCTGATCGTTCGATCCATAAATACGCGAAGGAATGAGAGCTCGAGACTTGGGCGCTAATAACGTACATTTCGCTTTCGTTTTTGTTTCCAGACTTGCGTGCAGGTCCCATTAAATCGAATCCCAAAGTGCCTCGAGCTGTGGTCCGTGTTACGCCTATTGCCCCTCTAATTAAACAATTAACATATTCTCTTTCCTTACGAGTGACAGGAGTCTTGAAATACTCTTGGTTTGGTTTCACCGCCGTAAAAAAAGCCAAATACGCAATAAAGCTGTTACGTTCGCGGTATATCCGAATAATTTAATATTTGCTACCTGCTGATTTTCTATTCAAGTAGTAGAAACGAAACTTCGTGGCGACAGTAATAGAAAATCGCAGCGTGAAAAAGTGGAATCTCTAAAAATCTGTAAAAATCTCTACAATTATTTCTGCGAACAGGAATTTATATTACCTATAGACGGAACGGTTCTCTCGTAATAACATTTATTGCGCGCTCGCACAAATTACACTCGTGTTAACGCCACGCGAGATCAAACGAGGATCGGATGAAACAAGAGTACAAAATATAACCGAGATCGTGGAGAGCGCGAAATCTGTCCAGGCTCTGGACGCGAAGGTCGTAAGGGGCATAACGGTATTAATCCGAGGGTTGCAATTAATTCTGATACCCTGAGCGGCTTGCAGTAGTGCGGCACGTCCCCTCGCATCCGTATCTTAGATTACTCGAAATGAGATAACCGCGGCACACATACAGCCCGCATCTGTAACGAGTTCCTGAAATATTGCAGTACATGATGCATTCTTTCTTCAAACGCATATATAGATAGTACGTCACGACGTGATCGTTTGTATGCGCACTGAGAAATAATTTTGTTATAGGAACGAATGAAGGGAAAGCAAATGTGATATTTGTTGAAAAACCGATCGATTTGTACGATGATTGTAAATTAATTCAAGTCAATGTAACAAATAATCAATAGTATTGCTAGCAAATAAGAGGCTCATATAAATGTAGATATAAGTTATAGACGATTGCAGGATCTCAAATCGTAAGAAATTGACCAATTCTAATCAAGTATTTTCCTTACATTTGACTGTGCTTGATCGGTTTCCTACGACTTAAGACTCCACGATCATCTACGAATTCTGTGTAAACGAGCTTAAAGTCTATCCAAAAGATAGGATTAGATTCTATATAGTTTGCTTCTGTTACTAATAATTGGTTGGTGTAGCAGACTAGCAGCAAACACAACAATTTGTTGTCATATATTCACCGGTTAAAAGTACTGGTGGCTTGCTAAATTAACAAAATCCTTTTTCTCAGTGCAGCACATGAATTGTATATACGCCACGTACAAAATTTCATTGACTTCTTTGATACAAATGGTTTACAAAATATCTCAAAAAAAACCTCGACCAGTTATTATTTTCAGAATTAATTTTGCTAATTTAAAATTACTTTATCTGGATTAAAATGTCGAACAATAAATTGAACTGTAAATAATGAAGAATAAAGTGAAAAATGTTAAATATAAGGAAAAACTAAATATATAGTTATGTGTAAACTTTGTATAATTTATTTATGCAAAATATTGTAGATAACTCAGATATGAAATTTATCAGCTATCGTAAGGCTTAGCGTAAGAAATAAATTGCATACTATATACACTGTTAGAAATGTTCTTAAATTTTATTAACTTTTAAATTACACAATTTGAATTTAATTTCATGATAGTACATTAAGTTCAATGTATTTATAATATAATTAAAAAGTATGTGTACATAAAATTTAATGTATTTTTCATGAAAATTTATGAAATTTAGTGTACACTTTTCATAAAATTTGATTAAAAGTACATTAAAATTTCATAAATTTAATATACACGTTCATTTAATTTAAATAACTACTGTAACTTAATTTTCAGTTAAATCATTCATTACTTTTATTCATTTCGTTCATAACCACGAACTTTATTTACATGTAAAGAAAGCTCGTGGTTACATTTCTAATAGTGTAAAGAGACAAGAATAACAGTCTGTAGATGGCAGATTGCAGAAAAAGTAACTTGACCACTTTCCGTATAGCTTCGCAATCACAATTATTATTATTGATCGTAAAGAAATTTTAAAGACATATTGTTTTTAATTATGTTGTTTACGACTATAAATGAAATTGTAGAAGCTGCAAAGAATAAACACGATTTCGTATTGTATTTAAATACAATGCAAAACGCGCTTACATTATATGAGCATTTCAAAATGATAACTTTCATAATAATAAGATGCGCAATAAATTGAATAAATTCAACTAATTAAGTTCTTGTCTCTTGAAACCACGACGGAAATATATAGGTATATAAAAAATATAAAACATCTACTTAAAGGAAAAATATAAACCAATAATTCTTTTAGATATCTATTTAAAATCTTAGCAATAAAAATGTATGAAAAATTTCGTCATCTTTCTAAAAAAACGAATTGATAATAATCGCTATCGTGAAAGAGAAAAACGTCTCACGAATTTTTGTTTCTTGTCTAAAGCATTTAAAGAGACCATCTCAGTCTTAGAATAATATAATAATAAACGTTCTCGGATTTACGCCACTGTTTACAGAAAGCCTGATATGCATGTGTAGATGCATATATATATATATACGTAGAACGAGGGAATCACCGTCAAGTATCAAAGGATCACGGAGGCGTCGGGCTGACTGATACAAAAGTGAAACCTACGACGACCGGGAGAGAGATAAAGGTAATTTAGATGCGTCGCCGGGTCACGACTGCCGACTATTACCGCTATTACCGGATCCCGACCCATCTCGTTCCATCCCGTTCCGTATCGTCCCACGCCATTCTGTTGGTATTACGTTCCGTCGATGCGAGTCTAAGCGTCATTTTGCGCGCGATCGAATCATGGCAGATTGCAATTGTAGACACATCGATTTCCATACGAAGGAAACGCTCGAGTAAATTTTTTCTTCGGATGACAGCGTCATGATAGTGTTTTATTTTAATTCAATTTATACTTAATTAATGATTATTGTTTAATCGAAAATTAATAATATTAAGCAATACAGAATGTAATGGCAGAATTATTTGTAATTTGTCAATTACGTAGTACCATAATTGCATCTACAAAACCGATAAAATTGGGAATAACATTGGTACCTTCGCAAATTCTAAAGATTGGTAGAAATTAACGATAAACATATTGCTGAATTACTAAATTCTAAACGCAAATATAGGATATTTTGCTAATAAATTTATGTGATATACAGATTTTTTTACACTCTACGTGGCAGCGCTCAACAATGATCGTTCGTTCACGCATCATTTATAGGGACAGATTCCCTGTGTCGAACTACTAAAGTATTGATGCAGAAATCATGCTCGCCGCGTTCATCACCCCGTATTTTGAGAGGGCGATCGATGGAGGAAAGCGGCATGATAATTTACCAATTATCCATGACGACCGTGAGCCCTTCGGCGCTCACGTAGTAGACGTCGATCGCTTCGATCTGGCGTGAGAGTGCAACGGTGAAAAGCATTGAGTCAGCTTGTCGCGAAAAGACCAAGTACGAACTGTAATCGAGATCAATCTACATGCAAACTACTGTATATTGCAAAGATGCGATAAGAATTATACACTTATTTGAATGTTTAAGACAGTCGGAAAATTCAATTAAAAGTGTACTGTTTCCTTGATTATTATGATTTGTTTTATGTATGATTATAAACGTAAAAAAAAATCACAATTCTTTAAAGGTAAATAAAATGATTATTATAGCATTTTAAAAAACTTTCTTAAGAAATAGAAAGTTATATTTATGCGTGTAATAGAATTATTATTTATAAGTAGGGGAGACCTGGGGTCAGTTGACTAGGGGTAGAATAATCAAGGCTACATTAAAAATAAAATACGCGTAAACGTATCTGAGAAAGCAGCAGAGACTGCCGCTAAGTCTGCTGTAACATTTTGTTGTGAACACATCTATGATAGAAGTTATGCCACAATTTTAAAAAATCGTACACCTGAGTAAGTATTTTTATTCTTAAAGTTTTTGTTTTACTATCGTATATGATTGTCTGAGATATTTGATTTCTACTTAGATAGTAAGTGTAGTACTTACTTAATAAAGTTCAACAGATTTTTTTTATTTATGTGTTTTTGTTATCATATATTGTTAATGTTTTTAAAAAATGAACGGATGGGGATAGTAGACTAACCACAGCATGGGAACTCATTTAGTGACTCTTATAGTATTTACTCAAAATTTTATTTCTTTAAAGAGATTTTCCTCGGTGGTAAATGTTATAAGTTTAGTTCCCTCATGTCCAATCTCGAAAACTAGACTCATTCGACGTGTTTTTGCATGAAATGAACAAATTTTGCAAAAAGAAGCAATGTTTTGCCCTGCGAAGCGAATGTTTGTATTTAAAATATATTTTTATAAAAGTTTTATTAATATGTAGCCAAAGACGTAGCTTAAAATACATTAATCTTTATTTTAATAATCTCGAATTACCCCGATCTCGGGACTAGTTGAATCAGATGGAATGCATTAAAAAAATGCATTTTTTTTCATATCAGTTTCCCCTTATTATTAAACCATTATTAGATAGTCAAATGTATGTAGTAACTGGCGTGGAATTTATTTTTTTGATAGGTCTCTTAATTTCGTCTGCAAAAATTCGAAACTGAAAAATGTCTATTAGCTTCGGTCTCCCCTACTGTTTCCTTGATTACAATTTTATGTATGATTATAAACGTAAAAAAAGATTACATAACTTTTAAAGGTAAATAAAATAATTATTATAGCATTTTAAAAAACTTTTTTATGAAATAAAAAACTATTTATGCGTGTGATTGAATTATTATTTATATGTAATCTAAATATTCTCATATGTATTGTTATACATATATAACCTAAATGAACAATATAGATTATTTATATATAATTGTATGTAATTAAATAAATAATATATATTATTTATATGTAATCTAAATGAAATAAGAAATTTCATTTTTGAATAAACTATGTATAAAAAAATTAATGGTTCAAGTATTCGACGAACGATATATTTTACAAATAGACGACCAATCAAGGAACAGGAGACATGTGTATACACGCGTACGTACGAGTAAATAGTTCCACGCGTGCGTAAGTATGTACGTGCTACGAAATCGAAAAAGTCTTGCAGTTAGAAGATTCGCTTGCGGAACAAAAGTATTTTATTACCAGTGAACGTTTTATGATAGTCCTCAGCGCGCATTAAAGTTACGCTGCGCTAATTATTCTAAGAATTGCGAAACAGATAGATGTTGTCTCTTGTGCTTTTCAGATTGTAACGTTTGCATTTTTAATCGACAAGTAACTTTACTCGCAACGACAATAAATGAGTATGTTGAAATAATCAGCTAATAAAATGCTACGTAGTCAAACTTAAAAAAGTAATTTACAAAATTATATATTTGCAAAATATACTAATATTTTGCTAATTATATTAGCTTAACACAAATTATACATTTAATATCAAAAAAGTATATTTCTTGAAAATAAAACCATTGCTTTTGGCATAATATTGCGCAAGATTACATTTTCAAAATTTTTAAGTACAAATTTTTAATCGAAACCACACATTTAATGCAATCTTCTTTAAATATTTATATATTTTATCAAATCTACTGTTCATAAATATACACATCTCTCCCATTACAGCAGTTTTTATCGCAATAGTCAAAATCAAAAACCTATAATGCGTTATTATCTGACAGAAATTATAAAAAAATATTCCGAATCTCTCAGAAGAGATTAAAATATTTTTAAAAAATGTCACGATTTTCACGACGCAAACTTTTCCGAAGCTCGCATGATTTCGCGTGGTGGAAGTTGCGACTTGCAGTTCTCCGCGTCCTTCTCCTCATCCTCCGTCCTCTTCTTTTCACGGTTTCTCATCCTTTTCGCGTGGGAGGCGGCGAAACGTCCGGTTCTCTCGCCTCCTCCTTGTCTTTCCCTCTCACCCCGTTACACCCCTCGAGCCCCCTTCGGTATCTTTCTTTATCCCCCTCTTCTTGGACTCGGTCGTCGATCGGCCGACGCCAACTCGGCGTGTAAAGGTGCGTTTACTACGCGAGCACCGGCGAATGAATCGATTCGTAATACGATTTATTGATTGATTGAAAGAAAATGAACCTTATCCAGTAAAGTAAAATTGAATATTTGAAATTATTTTTTTTTAATTTTCTTTAACTTTCTTTAACTTTTCTGGGAATTTGTATGCGCTTCCTGATAAATTCAATATCATATAATTCTTATATGAATATTTCTTTTAGTTTGCACATTTCAATATCTGATTCTAATTTTTTTCTACACTGTATAACTACTATTATATTATTATAAAAAGAATATAGGGGTAAATCGAACCTATTTGCAGTTTTTGCTCTCTATAAGGCGTAAATAAAGTCTGATCGTAGAATCAAAGATGCCGCGCGGTGGAAAGATCAACTCCCTTCATTTTTGCTTGAGATCATTTTGATGTATCTCTCATCTGTGTTGAATTATAATAGAAAATATAAAAACACTTTTTCGGTCGGATTTGAAACTATTGTTGGACTATCCCCTGGTCCAAATCGGACACTCCTATTTTTCTGGAATTTTAGATAGAATTTTAAAATATTTTAATGTATTTTTGTTAATATTGAGTAAAAACGAGCAATTTGACAGTAAAAGATAAAAATTTTACTCAGAAAAAAAAATTATTGACAGTTTATATTTTATAGAATTGAAATCAATAAAACTCAAATAATCTGAGTCTGATATTTCATTGATTTAATTCCTTGGACTAGATCTGGTCGGCCGATCACCGAGTATCTATTACAACCAAGCCTGTAAGTTATCTACTGTACTGTTCGATTTGGACACGAACGGATTCTTTCGTCGAACTTTGGAACAAATTTTACAATAAACCACAAAAGTGATCACAAAATGATAGATATTTTTGAATTCCTCACTCTTTAATTATCTTAAATCAATTACCTTTCAAACTTTTAACACCTTTTAAATAATGATTTACAAGGATTTTCTTTTTTAAAAAAATTTTCGCACGATGGCTGAAAATATTTGCGTCTATTCTATGTTATGACAGAAAACTGACATGTTTGGTGTCTTATAAGGATTTTACGTTACAAATAGCATGCAAATCTGCTCAACTGTATTCATTTAAATTAAAAAGATTCTATTTGGAACGGATTCGATTTAGGCCACTTTCGTCTATGTATAATTTTACTTTTTCTGCATATTAATTCAATATTCAAATGACTTCTAACTGACCAAGATGTAAACAACGCAAAGAAATCGATCAGAATAAAAAAATTTACTTATATATTAATTTAATAATGCAAGCATATCTACTGTTGGTGCGCGCGCGCGTGTGTGTTTTTATAGTATGTGTATGTAGCACAAACGTTTTGAAACTCGATCGAAGTAGTCGTTTCTCACACATAATCGCGACGTACGACACACACGCCAAACAATATATGTATTGGTATTGTACAATCTGGCGAACGGAGAGGCAGGAACGTCGATTCGTAATTGCAACAGGAGTGATAGAATGACTGGTTATTACTTACTTGCAATGCGATTCGTCGCGCGGCGATGACACGCAGAGTCCTCCGTTTTTGCAAGGACTCGGCGAACACGACACAAAACCTGTAACAGTGATAAAAAATTTCAGTTATTTTATGTATGGCGTGATAAAATATTATGTAATATACGATGGTCGATATTCATAGTTGGATCTTATATTTAAGATTGTTTTAAATAGTCTTAATGTCATGGATCAGAAAGCTGTATTAGCATCTTATTCTCTAAATTTTTTGGAGTGGAATTTTCACTCTAATCCTGGAGTCACTGATTAGTTCACTTTACATGGAGAAAATATTCACTTTAATAGAATGAATTCTTTCACACTAAAACAAAAAGTGAAAAATTTCACTCTTATTTTTCTGAAATTGTTAATACTCTAAACTTCACTCCAACTTAAAGTGCAGAAATCTCGCCAAATCACGCCTAACGCCTTCTCAGTTCTTGTACAAGTGCCGATTATAATTGCCAATTATTAACTGTGTTTAGTTGTTTTGAGTGTATGAACAACGTCAAGTGTTTGACAAACTCGGGAATGAATCTATCAGAGGTAAGCCTGTTTATACATTTGTACATACATAAAATAGAAATCAAAAGGATACGAACAGAGGTTAAAGTATTTTATATAGGTATTTTAGGATAATGAAAAAAATTAATTTCTACTGAAAACGTTAATAAAATGTAATAAATCGAAATTCATGTCTTCAATCTTTAATATGTTTGTACTCCTGTATAGGTAAAGTACTTAGAGATTTCAAGACTTGGTCAAAAAATGCCTGCGACTTTAGGTTACAAAACATCCTCTCTCCGAGAAAAGTCACTCTTTTTAGAACTGAAGAATAAATTCAAATGAAAAGTGAACAATTTCACTCTTTTGAAAAGTGAAATTTCGCTCCACTTTGATTGGCGGTATTTTCATGAACATTTGGACTTTTCACTCCAAAAAAGTGAGATTTCACTCCAAGAAATTTAAAAAGTAAGACGGTCTTAAGATAAGAATCGACTATGAATTACCGACCTGCCCAAAACTTAACTCGCGAGCTAAACTTTTTCCCTTCTTCATCGTCTTGAGACGAGCAAAATAGAAGGAAAATAAAAAAGATAAGACACTAGAATTCTGTCCAGTGACTGGCCGTTCTAGTGTCTATCTGTTTTGTTTTCTGTCTCGCTTAAAAAGACGATAGAAAGGGGGAAACGTTTAGCTCGTGAGCCATATAAGTTTGGGACAGGTTATACTATTGTAAAATAAAAATATCCATATATGTATAAATGTAATATCAATCTGAGAGAGATATACGATATCGGTAATGATTGGAGATTTTATTTTTAAGGCTCTTCCCTCTCACACTGCGGTTGATATAAAGAGTCCTAATAAAAAATGTCAGGCTTTTTATGCGAATCACGAATGACTGCACAAGAAAACGCGAAATCTCGCTTATCGAAACCTCATTGCAATTAGAGTGCATCACGAAGAAAGGGAGTCCAATGGGTTCGAAGGGAACCTTTGCAAACATACCGTGCAAATTGAACTTTCGTGTAGGACCCAAGGACGAAGAGGACGGAGATAAAAAGCTGAGAAGGCGAAAAGAAAGAGAGGGAAGAGGAGGAATACAAAACGTCTCGTATTCCAGTACTTTTAAGAGAGAAAGAGAGAGAGAGAATATTGGTGGCTCTCTCAAATGTTACCAAGAAGAAAAGGATTGAACGAAACCATTCGCGTCGCATATTCTGCTTAACCATTGTCGCAATTCGAATAATTTCATACGCACTCGTACGTAGAACGTACAATCGGTAAAAAAGATAAAAGCGACGTCATCAAATTTCGTGGTTCACCAAAAAATCCAAAAATCTGATAGATCCAATATCTATGCGATTATTGAAATTTATTCAACACACCTTCGTCGATACTTGGCATAAATTCTTTCTTGTTGCAACCCGTACGTTTTATCCAAGTATTGATGGCGACACGCAGTAAAAGCGTTTTACGATCACGGAGGTGAAATTTTTATCCTTCCCATAAAATTTAATATCGAGCCGCGTCGGTGACGCGTTTTCGCGTGTCGCGCGTAAGAAGTGATAAAAAGACAGGCTAAATCGCCCGTGCAGAAAAGCGTGCGTTTAAGGGGTCGATTAACGTGGCCAACGTGGCACATAAAGCACTATGAACAACTAATGCACGCATACCCAGCGCCGGTATAATAACAACGCAGCAAATAACCGCTTAGCGTAGACAAGCAGCGAGAGAGGCGCGGAGAGAGTGTAGAGAGTGCAGAGAGTGCGGTGCACCTCGTGTACTTATGTTTTATCAGAGTACACCGCAACGGAGAGCCGCGTCATTTAAGTTGAACCCCCTTCCCTCTCTCCTCCCCCCATCGTATCGTTGTACAAGGAACTCTCAACTTCCTGCAAGATTACCTTCGCATAAATTTGCAAATTTTTTTAAGTTCTATCAGCTAGTCGCGTCGTCGCTTCAATCTTATTTTATTTATTATTCGATTTGCTATTTATTTACGAATCCATTTTCCACACAATTATTCTAAAAAAATTCAGCATACTCCACCGTCGTAAAAATTCACTTAATTCGATATCCGCATCCATCACGTCAGGTCGAGCTGCCAAGGAAGAATTATCAATGGAGTAAAGCCTGTGACGTAATGAGCACGAGACTTCATGAAGTCGCGTGGGACGCAGAAAGCCGTCTTAACGTTTGAAAATGTCAGTAATGGCACACATTATTCGGTCGTCACCTCTCACACGCGATATGTATAGGTTATACGATCTAAATTCATAAACTTTTACAAAACTTTTATATATATAGTTAAAGTTAAAAATTAACATTTTATTTTTAACTATATATATATAAAATGTTAATTCTAACTTAAAGACTTATAGTAGACTTTCTTATAGAAACGTTTAAATAAAAATGTGAATTTTAACATTTTTGCATGTCTCAGAAAAATTAACATTTTATTTTTAACAGTGTATATACATAAATTTTTTCCAAAAATTCTTTACTCAATAATATAGAAAATCTTCTAAAAAAGTATTTATATTTAAGGATTTAGACGAATCCTATATCTTCTTTTTTTTAATCTGCACGAGCGTGAAGCATGAAAATACTCAAAACAGAAGAGAAGAAGCTACGTAATTTTTTGAATTTCTGCTTGTAGTTGTTTAACAGTACGTACGCTCGTTGAATTAACCCATGGTCATTGGCCTGTCAGGGCCATCGAGACGATTCAATCTGTTTGACGCAAGCGAAGCTCGAGTGAGGCGCGCAATAAAGTCGACCAGCTGTCAACGTCGTCGCGACGGCAACGGGAACGAAGACAATCGGCTGGGCGACGCGTCGCCTCGTTCGCGACCAAGACGGATGAGATCAGTTAAACCAAACTGCCTTCGTGACAAATCCTCCGTTTCCTCTGTGACTTCGCGGCTCCGTTCTCCAAGTGCTGTCGTCGACGCACTTGCGTGTACGCACGTTCGCGCTCGTCCGTAATTCGTTATACGTGGGAGCGTTATACGAGCAAACCATCTTCTCTCTCTTTTTCGGTGTGATTCGTCAGGATTTCCGGCTGCTGACACGGGCGATTAACCATCGCAGTCAGTGCTAATCGAGAGGAACGGTCGTGTTCGACTGGAGAAATTGAAGCACGACCATTGCGTCATCTATTGTTGCGGTCGTAATAGATTCCTCGCACTTGGCCGTTCTTGATCGTTATACTGTTATTATTGATCGAAATGGCAGATGTATTAACCTTGAATACTTTTTATGTCAAGGTTGCTCGCGAAGAAAAAATCAGTGGATTGCGATTATATACGCTGTAAAAAATTGACTGTACTCTAAGCTTCATTGTCTCATTTTTATTAAGAGAATTCTATTATAATTTTTCATCGAAATAGCAAAAATTTCTACACACGCGTGTAATGCATTTTCCTTTGACCGACATGGAATTAGAAAGAAGAAAAAAAAGAGCATGAAACGAATCATTAAAGAAAGATTGTTGGATAGAACGAATATTTAATTATGGTGGGTTACGTAATCGCCATGGTATTTTCACTTTCAACCTCCGGCGGACAGCTGTACCATCATGTGTGCTCGCACAATAATCTGCATTATTCCGAGGAAAAATGAGTTTAATTGTTTCAATTCCAGAGTAAATTACTGCCACGGTAGAAAGCCACCGTTGAATTACGCCTTCCTTCCTGCTCTCGTCCGCAAAATTAATTCGCGCTAGCGCTAATAATGGAACCTCCTCGCAATTTGTAGCAAATGCGGGAAACTCGAGTCGCATTATTTATATGTAAAATTTTGTATACGTAACAATTTTATCCATTTCGATAAATGGTCCAAATTTACCTTTAAAGAAAAAATATAGTATTTTATGTATAAATGTTACTGGCAGAATTAAATAACAAATAAATAACAGTTAATGACTAAATCAGTATAGACTACCTGTCTCTCGTTTTGATGAAGTGAATTGCGGTATTCACGAAACTTTGGCATTTAACAATATATTAAGACACGGACATATCTACAAAGCGCGTAGTTTCTTTGGATAAAATATCCGTGAAAATCTTAGGACCAATTTTTCATTATCTAGTTCACCTGTGATTGAACTTAATCTGATGTTTCAATGGGCTTCACTCGTGACAGCATCATAAATAAAGCTCATTGAATAAAACATCAAATTAAGTCTAATCACAAGTTAATCAGAAAAACAGAGCCTTAAAAGTATATATATTACTAAATCGTATAATTAAAATAATTTAATTTTATACAACATAAAATGTTTTCACATTCTATGTCTTTCCGCATTTCAATCAATTAAATTAACATATCGTTCTCTGGTCTCAATATTATAAAACAGCTATCGCGCACGCCATTGCAATCTTCGATATCTCAAGAAGAATCCGTGATATGCTACATGAAAGGAAACAATAACGTGAGGAATAATACGAATTCGATATAGGACGGACTCTTGCAGGGTCACGCGATAAAGCGCGATAATAAACGACGCAGCGCAATCCGAGACTCGAATCGACTGCACGATGCACACACGCGAGTGCGTGCCATCACGCGTGCGTTGAAATTGCGTGTAGCTATCCTTGCGATACGTTACCAGGGTTATGTTAAACTGGCGGTGGGACTTTGCATCATGTCGCGCACCGCTCTCGGTATCGAACGCGCGAAACTGTGCATCGCGTACTTACGTAAAATCCGATATTTCAACCGGTATGGAGGCGTGCACGTAAATGTTATGCATTTACGAGACACGCCACCACGACAATGATGCACAATCCGCGACCTCTTTCTCTCTTTCACGTGCTTCCCACAGGATAAATGTTCGCCCGATGCACTGACCGCGGTTCTCGCGTACGGTACATACGTGCATGCGAGTCTGATATCATAAATCTGATAGAGAACAAGATTATATATTTTTGCTAATACTGGAAATTTATTGGCTTTACGGTCTACCAATTTTTTTAAATAGTAATGCAGGAACGCACGATTAAAGGATAAATACACTTTGTAGTAGAAATATATATATCGTAATTTCACTGATTGCGAAATATATTACCAAGTTGCGTTGGGACACAGAACAAATGCATTATAAATTTGTAGAAATATTCAGACTACAAAAAAATAGTTATAAATCTGGCAGAGAACAAGATTATATATTTTTGCTAATACTGGAAATTTATTGACCTTACGATCTATCAATTTTTTTTTAATAGTAATGCAGGAACGCACGATTAAAAGATAAATACACTTTGTAGTAGAAATATATATATTGTAATTTCACTGATTGCGAAATATATTACCAAGTTGCGTTGGGACACAGAACAAATGCATTATAAATTTGTAGAAATATTCAGACTACAAAAAAATAATAGCAGTAATATTCTATTTTATTTAAAAAACACAAATTATCAAATTATAAATAATTTCTTATTTTCGAATAACAACCATTCGATAATACGTTGTGTCTCTTTTCTAATCTTCTATGCACAATGTTGCACATTTGTAGTGTTCATTTTCTACACGAATAAGAAAAACACGTATCGAAAAAATTCAAGATGTATAATTTAATTACACTTAAAACTAAAGCTGGAAGGTACGTTCTATATACGTTGATTTCAATTCTGAGCGTTAATATTGCGGTTAATTGATTTCGATCCAGGTGTCAATTGGAGTTTATATAAACGGAATGATTTTTCAAGTTCTTCGCTAAATAAATAATTGGAATTCCATAGCTAATACGTTTCGTGTTCGAAGCGCAACGACGCGATGGTGTCAATGCCATGAGGATATAGTACGACGAGGCTTTCTCCCGAAGTGCATTAAAGCGAATATGTCTCTCTTGCCCTTTACTCGCGCACGTATGCTCCTCCCCCTCCTTATTCTTAACAGAACAGACTTCGAATCAAAGAGATATGTACTCTCAATCAGCGTGGGCGCCGATTTCTCACCCGCCGCGCGCCGGCTCCGCTCGACCCGCCCACGCGTAGATCAAAAGATCGATGCGAGGTGTGTCGCTACTTTTTTTCTTGCAGCCCCACACGAATATACGAAGGCTCGAAGAAGTGCTGTAACGTATTGTTGTGCATGTAATGTATTGTTTGACCCTCAAGAGACTCACACTTATACTTGTCGATATACACCATTCTAAATATTAGGTGTAGTAAAAAGAAATCCATTATTTTTCCAATAGGCTTTTTTTCTTGCGTTGCGAGATACAGATTACTAAAGTCACCTATTGGAAAAATAATGGATTTCTTTTTACTACACCTAATATTTTTCCAAAATGGGCAAGAAGGAGAAAACATTAATTACAAAATTATAAAATATTATAAAAAGAAGAGAGAGAGAGAGAGAGATATTTATAGTTACAAAACATCCTTCGCTGTGGTCCGATTCACGCTTCTAATATATTCTCGAAATTATTTCATCTTTGTTTATCAAATAAGTATATTAAATGAAGATAAATGATGCTCACAAGCGTGAATGGACCGCAGCCTAAGTTAGAAAATTGAAAAATTGGCTTCGACTAATCGGTTTTTACCCACTCGAGGAGACCGTCCAACGGACGACGCTTATGCATTTGCGGTGCACATTACAGTGCGTACGCCACGCGATGGAGATGGGTAGCGCGAGTCACGACCTCGTGGATTACGTAACCCGCCACGTGTATATAACCCGTGTGCGGTATCACCGTCAGAATATCAGCGTGATATGCAGCTATGCTTCACCGTTGGCTGCCTCCTGCGCCAAACGTTTTCCCTAGCAAACTCCCGAGGTGAGTTTAATTCATTCTCGACGAGGTAGAAGATCCACTTTTACTATTCGCGATCCAACATTTCAGAAGGTCGTTGCACCGTGGCCTCATTCGAAGTCGGGGTCGGAGGTTACACACGTCTCCTCGTTTCTACGTCGCGCTATCGTTAGCATTTTTACAACCACTCGCACTCGTATTAAAAAAAAAACCACCCGTTAAATACTCGAAAATCGCTTCCGATATCTTTAACGTCTTCCGCTCTCCTCGTTTACGATTCCTCTTGAAACATTAAAAGTCCAAGTATCGCTATGAACTTGTTATCTGTGAGTTAAATGGATTTAAATCTCTCGTCTGACATTTCAGAAAATTTTCAATTCGAGCTTTCATGTATGTTCGAGTTTGCGCGAACGTAGTTTTGAAATAGATATCAGGTGAGTGATATTAAATATGTGACCAACGCAACGTACGTCAGATATTATCGGTTCTCACCACATATTTCTCAAACATATAGACATAAGTGAATAGCGAATGAATAATATTTTTATTTGAATCTTTAGCGAAAAATTATACACTTTTATTTTAGTTTTACATATAGAGAGGTTTTTATAAACAGGGATTCTAAAAGTCTCAAGTACCTATTTAATATATGACACACATATCACAGAAACTTTTATTAAAATATCTTTTACTATAACTGCTATTAATATGTTCTGCTTATATATGACGTGTTGTTACCATGTAATGTTGCAAATAATAAGTGAATACGGTCTGATAAAGACTCCTTTCATGTCTTGACATCACGATTGACCTGCCTCACGTTCCCTCTCGAAGAAACACGGGTCGACACGAAGAGAACGTTTGAACTTTTGCTTTAACAAAAGTCTGCCATATCATATAGGCTTGATTCTACAAGCTTGATGAATGAAACCGTAAAGAAAATCTTCAAGGCTTCGCGACGGTCGAGGTTGGCATAAGAGAGTTAATCAACTGCTATTCGCACTTTTCTGACGATGGCAATGAAATGTTGCGATTATGCCTGCAGTAAACAAAAGTTGTGACATTATCGATCATCGAAAAATGCAAAATTAATATTATTATAGAATATAATTATAAACAAACTTCTATTTTATTTTTCGTATTTATTTTGACTTGTACATTTAAATCTGTTTCATTCATCATGAAACATATCTTGTCATATTAAATACTTCTCTGTATGGTACGATGGCGGATATTCGTGAAGAACTTGTAGTTTCATATATTGCATTTACGCAAGTAAGACGACCGCTATGCGGTGATTAAAAGATTTAACAATGATGTAACCTTTGTATCGTTTTCCAAAAGACAATTTCGAAATGTGATACTAATATCACAATAGTATTCTCGCGTACTGTTATAGAAATTCTTTTTATTCTTTCTCGCGAGAATATCTTAATTCATCCAAAACTAATGACCATGGAGAACTGCATCGCATTATGATGCTTTAAAGTGCACAGTTTTGAGTAGATAGCAGCGGAAGCCACTTTCTACCAGTGGCATGGGACACGTCATTAGCACGCGAACAAATCGTCCTTCGGAGCTTATCGGTCGTGTCAATCAGCAGCGAGCTGCCGATGGTAGACACGTAAATTTTACCGGTTGTGTGGGAAGAGAACGACCCTTTCGTCGAAGAGAGGCTCTCGTGATCTTGACGTAGCGATCGAAGAAAAAAGTAAATGGATAGAACGACGAAGATGGAAGAGATGGTTTTAACACGCGATAAATCCTGAAATGTTTTAGACTGATATTTTTTTTTAGAACGCCGCTTTTGATTGTATGAAAAGGTCTAATAAGACAAATATCTGTTGAATGAAGAACTATGTCATAACATGAGGATTGTTTTTTTAGCTAAACTTCTCGCATCCTTTTTTTTTCTCCAACGTAAAGAAGAAAAGAGGACATATAAACCGTACAGAAGTTTATATACTTGAATAGAACAGTTAGAAACCTAAGATTTCAGAGGAGAAATAATAGAGAGACTAATAGATTCATTTTTCAGTTTCGAATTTTTACAGACGAAATTAAGAGACTTATCGAAAAAATGAATTCTATACCAGTTACTACATACATTTGACTACCTAATAATATTTTGATGAGGGGGGGAAAATGATAACTAATATGAAAAAAAATGCATTTTTCTAATGCATTCCATCTGATTTAACTAGCCCTGGGGTAATTCGACTAAGATTATTAAAATAAAGATTAATGTATTTTAAGCTACATTTTTGATTACATATTAATAAAACTTTTATAAAAATATATTTTAAACACAAACATTCGCTTCGCAGGGCAAAACAATGCTTCTTTTTGCAAAATTTGTTCATTTCGTGCAAAAACACGTCGAATGAGCTTAGTTTTCGAGATTGGACAGGAGGGAACTAAACTTATAACATTACCCCACTGAGGAAAATCTCTTTAAAGGAACAAAATTTTGAGTAAGTACTATAAGAGTCACTAAATGAATTCCCATGGTTAGTCTACTATCCCCATCCGTTCATTTTTTAAAAACATTAACAATATACGATAACAAAGAAGACACATAAACAAAAAAAATCTGTTGGACTGTTGCATGTTTTGTTTTTAATATAGCCTCGATTATTCTACTTATAGTCAATTGACCCCGGTTTTTCCTATCTAATAAAATAAAAAGTAATTTTTCTTTCTACTTGACAAAAATATCTTAATTCTACAGAAAAAAATTTAATTGGGTGGTACAGCAAACCTGTAACTTACTGCGCGAATTCAACATCTATAACTAAGAAGATTTGATGGTTTAACAAACCGCTAATGTTATTCAGCTGTCAACTTTGCTACTTTAACATAAAAAAGTGACTGTCTATATATTACGACTGTAGATTTGTTGAATCAGTGAAGTATTCAACTGTGTTTTTTTTCTGTGTATTTATTATTACTCTAATTGTGTAACTTTATTTATTTTCTACCTGTCTCGAAGTAACACTTTTCATTGCATAAATATTAAAAGAAAACATACAAGATAAAACGCGAGAACGCGACGCTAATTCCTTTCTCACGAAAATCTAAACGATCCTTCTTGTTATGTCCTTGAAAAATCTCGAAAACCATTTTCACTATTGTTATTCGGACGCAATTGTTACGAATCACGTCTACGCTGCTTCGAAATCGTTCGTCGTCATTCCCGGCACGATTCGAGATGGCTGGCTCGCATTAGCGGGCCCATTAATCACAATTACGTGAATTCAGGTCCTGGCACTGCGTGCGTGCGTACGTGCGTGCATGCGTGCGTGCATGCGTGCCACTCACGTGCGCTAAAAGCGTCTATATGTGTGCGCAAGTCCGCATCTCGCGGATGAGGACACGCTCGGCGCGGCGCGGCGCGGCGCGGCGATGAGAAACGCCACAATTCACCATGGTAAAAATACCGCCCACTGAACAACCGGCGACAAACCCCCTCTTGTCGTCGCCGTTCGCAACGGGTGGATTATATATCCTCCGTCCCTTTTCCTGCCACGGCCATCGCGTAATCTCGATTGTTGCACCGAAAGCTTCCTGAAAATTATCTGCTCGGACCGTTCGCGGAATTCGCGCGGGTCCAACAAAATAATTCCCGTGGACCGTCCGCTGTTCATCAGCCCTCCCATCTTTCCGACCGCATGCATATCGGCGAGAACTCCCGTTGGTTTTGTGTCATACAACTGTGCTGTTTTCGTGCAGTTACAAACGAATGCTCCGAAGACGCGAAATGATCACGAAAAAATAAGTAATATTGTAACAACAGTGTCGTTACAATATTAAAAACAATTTCCGTTTTCAGCACATAAAATTCGCTAATTAATATAAAAAAATTATTAAAATAAAATTGCTTAAAATCAATACGCATATAACAAAAAATGATTAAATCGTAATTCTAAATCGATATAATCGATATAATCGATTTACATTAAATTAAATATTAAACGAGATATTAATGCTATACTTTGATCCAATTTTACAGGTTATAAATTACTAATTAATATAGTTTGAATATCCCTCACATTTATTTTCATGTATAAAAGCTTGCAGGCAAAGATCGATATTAAACAAGAATAATCTCCATGAAAATATGTTGGTGGATCAATGACAAGCGTCGATAGCGTGAATGAAAGCCTTGAATGAAGTTCGACGTTCACTCGCGTACGCGGCAATGCATCGACGTGTATGTAAACATACACGTAAACGTGACTATCGTTAAAGGCATGGCTTAAAGATGGCTATGCGTGGGTCGTCATCAATTGGCATTCAAATAATTCTATTTTCTATATCGAAAAGAAAAAAAAACAGACGCAACGTTGTAATTTTGACTAAAAAGAGTCGCAATAAATCTAACTTTAATTTACTTTAATACGTTTTAATTATTATTAATTGATTTATCATCATTACTTCTACATTTTGGCCATCATACATTATTCAATGTAAAGAGAGAATTCATTCTTAGTCTTATTTGTATGCTATTTTATTTTGAAAGTAGTTCTACTTGATTAATGATAGTCAGCTAAACCAAGTCAGCTAAACACAGCAGATTATTTAGAGTCTGGCTTAAGTGTCTCTGAAGTCGCTCGTCTGAGGGTGAGGCAGAGATCGCTACAAACCGGCGGAAGAAGAATTACTCGGCGTAATGGACGCGCACGTCACGCACGGCTTTCGAAATCGCAAATAGCGGCGGGATGGTCAAGGAGAAAAAACAATCCCGCGGCTTTGTGGACCTGCGACCGCGGCCACAGTGATTTTCTCTCCTTTTAGCACGATACAATCCGAGGCACAATGCGATTCGCGAAATCATGGATTAGAAACGTAGAAGATTAGGATTCTGGATGAATACGGTACAGTTTTCGTTATGCAATATGGAGGTTTAACGGTGTATCCAATGATCATCGGATAATTTCCTGTCTAACTGCATAAAATCAGTCTGTAGGCTTTCACGTATTGAGGGATTCGCGCCTACGGCAGGAAGTAGTCATTGACATCATAGACCTTGTGCCGGTATTTTGAATCGATCTAAACATTTACATATGAATTGATATATCCGTTACCTATGTAAAACTTTTTTCATTGTTAGCCTCGTGTATAAAACAAACTTCTTTTATTAGACTGGATAGGTACTCTAGTTTAAGTAAATTACATTGGATTACTGAAAATTGTCTTTTTTTAAAAAAGTTTGTAATAAGCCAATATCTTGAAGAAATAAAAAACTTGTCTCGCTCTACAAAAATATTCAAGATATTCAAATGACAGTTCAAATGTTAATTCTAATCAATTATTGTTATTGTATTATATATCTACTATATGTATATTTTCTTATATTATGTTGCGTGGAATAAAATTAATACGTATTATACGCTCATAAAGTTCTGAGAATTTTTTCAGAATTTTTTAATACTGTATTTTCTCATGTTGGTAAAAATAAGAAAATGCAGTACTAAAAAGTTGATAAAAAATTTTGAAAAAATTTTTAGAGTTTCTATGAGACGAAAATAAATAATTTTTGTCCTTTGCAGTTTTTCTATAAAGTTGATAGAATTTGAGTAAAAAATTATTCAAGACCAACATTTGACAATTTTTAGTAATTAATATCTTGTTAACTATTGCGAAAATTGCAAAATGGTAGAGGACTTTTCGACTCAGTTCGATTCACTCTACCTGCTCATGATAACGAAATATGTTAAAATCACTCTCTGTATAGTGACTGTTACGAAGAAAAATAAAATTAATAAGATTGCAAGGATTCTTCTTTCTCTTATTTTATGTCCATTTTCAACAAAATATGATGGTCTAACTCTACAGCATTTGATAGTGCAAAAGGAGATCAAATAAAGTGCAATTGAACATCGAAGATACGTGTAACATTTGTTCGTTGAAGGACTTTCATGGTATGGTAGTGATATACCCGTTCAATATTTTCGAAAATTTTATGAAAAAATGGTAAATGTAAAATTTGTTTTAATTTATTAAAAAATTTTGTTATTAAAATTTATTTTTTCTATTCTATTTAAAAATGTAATTACAATTATTTCTCCTAACATATCGTATTAAAATTTCTAAATCAAAAAGAATTACTGTGAATTACTTATAAATAATTTATAAATATTATAAATTTTAGAGATGAAGGAAATTCGAATCGAATCGAATCAAATCAAATCATAGTGGATTCGATTCAATTCATTTTTGAGTTTGAAAGATTCGAAATCAAGTAAATTCGAAATCATCAGTGGTTCGATTTCGAATCATTCATCTATTTTATTTGCTTCATTTGTGTATGACTCTCGTAAATTGAAAATTATTTATTTTCTCGTTTATTTAAAAAATCTGGAACGTTATTAAAAATACTTTATTACTTAAATTAGCTTTTAATGTAGATTCAGGAAATTGATTCGAATTCAATTCGTTTTCGAATCAAAAAAATTCGATTCGATTCAATTCGAAAAAATTTCAAATTCAATTCAATTCATTGTCGAATATATTATCAAAGAATGATCGATTCGATTCGACCTTACAAATGCTTAATTTGCACGCCTCTGATAATTTTCAAGTTTGATCAAATCGATGCGCAATTTATAAAACTGAAAAAATGTACTTACAAAAAATTTGCAGGTATAAGTATTATGAAGCACTAAGATCAAATTAATCTAATCCATTTCGATCTAATCCATAAAACGAGATTATTTTTTTTAATTAATTTATTCTCATTACTTATTCCAATTTCTAATTACAATTGTAAATATTATTTGTTATTCATAATTATTTTAATCGCAAAAAAATTAAGTTGAATTTTTAATGAAAACTTTATGCTCCCTTATAAGAGAATTTAGATTCAACCTAAACAATTAATTGTTTCATTTGGTATATAGACAATTAATTCAATTCTCTTCTTTGAAAATGTAATACAGTGCTGTTGTGCAGCTTCCTCGCAGCGTCCATGGACGCTGTGTAAGGCACATAATGCGAATTGCGTCCCATTGTGTGCTCATGGACGGACTATGTGCATATAACAGAAACCCGCCTTTTCCTTCGTTATGTACGCCGTGCCACGGTAGTCCTCGGCATGCGGTGTTTACTTTGACGAGCGTGGTCGTAAAGTTCGCGGACGATTATGCTTTTTTTCTTTCTCCCTTTCTGGACCCTCCCTGTACGGCAAGACTCTCGAAACGATATCCACTTGCAAGACTTGTACTGAACTTACTAAGGTGCTGGTTTGAAGAATATCGCTACCGCACGCAAAGATATCAGTGCCATCGCTACCATACTCCATAGTGCTACATTGTTAAAAAGATTCGTCGGTACACAATATTACGACTCGTCGAAACCTTGGAGAAAATGTGCAAATCAAGGTAAATTTTTCAGACCTCTTCACAGGCTATCATCATCGCAACAATCGCACCATAATTCATCGTGTATTTCTTGGCAAATCTTAATATTTCACGCTGCAATAAAAATAAACTTACTTTTATAAAATCTTATGAGTTCGACATAAGAGAGAATTTGGTGGTGTTGGCACTAATTTATTCAGTAATATATATTTCAATAATTATACAATATTTACTTATATTTTTCCAATACAAATTAATTTTCTAAAATTTTTTTTACGTGGAATTATAATACAACGCGTTCAATGTTAAATTTAGTTGTACAATCATAAACGATTTATTAAGACCGTATATATGAATACAAAACAAGTAAGAGAGAGAGTTAAGGAGAGTTTTTTAAGTCTTAAATATGAAGCCTTAAAAAAATTAGGAAAAGTTTTATAAAGTCAAATAGGATGCTTGAGCATCAAATTATTAAATTGCTTGTCAATTTAATAATTTGATGCTCAATCAGGCAGCCTACTAGAGAATATAAAGAATTTCTCTTAATTTTTTAATATTCAAATAGAAACATTCTAATTTCCTGGGATCTTAAAGTTCTTTTAAATATGGCATTTTTTAAATCTTAATTAAGCTTAATAAGTTCTATCAAAGAATACTATTCAAATTAATTCAAATTAATCTTGATAAAAAGGTTTTATTATCGACTAAATAAAAACTGAAATTCTCATTCCAGATCTTCAACTCCCTACTTTTTACAAAATTCTTTTTAAAAAGCATATCAAGGAACGCTAAAATTCTTTCGGGAAAAGTAAACAATTTTTCAATTATATCAAAATTTAAAAAATGGCTTCTCTTCTCAGAAATTTACATTGTACAAAGGAATGCCGATATCAATCACGTTAATAATAATAGCGCGAGACACTACCGTGTCTCCTGATTAACATAACGGTGGCAATGTAATTTATCGCTGGCAATGTTTTCCAAGCCCGAGTTAATATTTTCACGTTTAATGACTTTCTGCGAGCTTCCTTTAAAGTTACCTTCCGATTCTGTTCTCTTTTTTAAACTGTTCGCGAATGGACGGCTGCGCCATACGGTTATTCATCGAGCTCTGAATCGTTTGTTAAATTATCGCGAAATTCTGCTGACAGCCGGCGTGATTGCGATTTATGAAGCAACCTGGAGGTATTTTTTATCAGTTCGTTAACTCCATCTTTATCCTTGCTTACACGCACTGAATCCTTTTCTGATCATGTAATTAAGGAATTCATATCTTTTCTGATGCAGCATCACCTGTTATTTTGTCGACGATAAATGTTCAGTAGCAGATATGAGCGAAAGTGTTCCGGCAATTAAATGTTACAACTATAAGATATCGCAGGGATTGAACGTAATTACAAACGATTGTGTAAGATGCAATTTTTCAAAAATTTTATTAATGATTCAAGATCAACGGCATTTAAAACCAGATTTAAGAACAAGACAAATGTATTGGTAACACGCACGCGCGAATGAAGGTTAAATTTGTTTGATATTATATATAAAATAAATATCTAATAGATATTTTCTGTATTAATATCTATAAATACTTCGACTCTCTCAAAACGTATTTGTAAAATAATTTTCATAAATTTAATACCATAATCATTATTGCAAGAACTTGAGATACTGAAGAGCTCTATTCTATTTATAATAAACAAAATAATATTAAAAGAATATAAATTTGAAAGAGAAATTTCAAACCCTAGACTTTATGTTATATGGTAATACAACATAAGTCATACATACTCGTAGTAATAATTAATAAAAATACAAAATACGCGATACAAAAAAATTTAGAGAATCCAAATGAACGAAGTTGGAATTAATTCAGAAATTCATTATTCAGGAATTGTCTACAAAGAGCGATGGAGATAACTCGGATCTTCTCTCTACGACGCAAGAGTCTCCCTTATTTCTTTTTCCCCTCAAAGGTCGTTGGGAGCTTCTCGTGTGGCTCGTGGTGTCTTATTATTCGGGAATTCCACCTCCGGTGCGCATAATATTCGCGAACACACTCGCGGGCTCACTGTTCCCGACTCTCTCGTATTCCTGGAGCGCTTTCCATGCGGCGGCGGGCGGACCGGACTAGCCGCTCGTCCGCGTGCAAAAACGCGCACGGGTGGGATCCTTTTTGGCTTCGCTTTTTGCCGTAGGGGTCGGCCATAAAATTAGCATAACTCCAATATATTATCCGCCTGTCCGTGGACGAGCCACAAAGTCTCGTGCTTATGCAGCCCGTGCGCATAACACCGGACCCTTTACGAGCGACCGATACGGACCAAAAGCGCAGTTTCATTGAAAATAAACTTGTCGGTCGCGAGGATAATTGCGTGTACGCTGCGACACCTAGACGGCCACGCGACTCTTGCCAACTACACGTAAATACGCGTGTGCGGTTTACTACACGTAATTCCACGTTTTTTCTGTTAACAATCGCCTTCAGAAGACCAGTCGTAATTTTGGTAATATCGATGGATTCTTCGAGAGAGAAATAAAATTATTTATAATTTTAATTAAAGTAAAATTATGTGTTATTTAAGTATTTTGATTCTAGGATTGTATAGGAATTTACTCGTAAAAAATATATTGATTTTAAAAAAAGTTTCTCAAACTTATATTACTTTTATTTTAAAATTTTAAAAATATTATATATATTTTCTAAAAAAATAAAATATTTTTTTAAATTTCTTTTTTAACGTACGTTTTCAGATCTCTCTTTGTGATTAAAATGTCATTCTGAAGACATTACGTTTTCCAATCTTCTATAAAGATTAATCTAGCCGTAATAACTAGCAAGATTGTACACTCTTTTACTCGTCGAGCTTATCGTTAAAAGCGCTGAAAGAAAATAAATTTGGACGGAAGGTTGCGACCCAATATCTCAACTTTCGACAGGGAATGCTGTTCGTGTATCGAAGCAGGGTATTCGCTCGATATTCGATATCCACTTCGACACTCGATACTTAACTAGACCGGTCGTCCGCCTCGAATATTTTCCTACATCCTTGTCGACCGCTTGTCGTATCTCATCTTTCTCCGCAAGCTAAGCGTCGATATCCTGATACGCACGAAAAGATAAAAAAGGAATGAAGCGACAGAATATTCTAGCAAGAATCATTGGAAAATGTCACTGAACGATCAGTTCGTTTTCATCGATTGCTAAGAAAAATTTTTTCCAACAAAACTGCGACAGTAACATTGTTGTCTCTTGTTTATATCATATTAAGCATAGATTCTTTATTTATCGCATAAAATTTTTCAAAAATTTAGGAACGCGAATAAATTATAAATTCATATTTCAGCTAATAAAAAATAATTCTGCATTAAAAAACAATTATATTTATATACGTTTATCAATAAAATTGAAGTAAGAATTTTATGTAAAGCAAAATATAAAAGAAACATAAGGAAAATTATGTAATTAATAATATTTAATAATTAAATATTAATTATATAACTTTACTTATCTTGCTTTTATATTATTTAAGTTATATAATTAAGTTGTGTTTAACTTAAATATTTTCTAATAAAACTTAACTTTTACTTAATAATAATTTGGTTAATTCAATTTAACTTACAACATTTTTCCGAAAACTCCGATTAATATATATAAACGTGTATACAAGAAAACTCTACCACTTCATCTTATGCATACATAACGTCGGTGGTCTTCAAAGAGGATGATCCTCATCGAAGAGGGTTGCCACTAGCACATAGCATCCGCTGTAATTGTATGCCCCCCTCCCTCTTACCTAGTCACATCTCCGGACAGAGCAGATCTATACGCAAACTAAGCAAACAGCTTCAACTCTCAATCATCAAGAAGCTTCGCGCAACAATTTTAGAAATACTCGTCTGATATATTTTTAAAGTTATCTACAGGGTGAGTTACCTAAAGCCGGCCAAATAACATCCACAATTTTAGAGATAGGAAAAAATGTTTCAGATAAAAGTGGAACGATTTCAAGGGAAACATATTTTGATTATGTTATCTTTCTTCTAGGTGGAGACGCCAAGAAGATATGAAGATCACCTCCATTTTTTTAAATGGAATTGTATAATTTTGTTACATAATATGATTCCTTTAATTATTCTGCATATAAAAGTATTAGAGTAGAGATATCAAAAAACGAATAATTTACGAGATATTTTATATTTTATTCTGACAAAAAAATGTATACAAAATGGATAATTTTTTAAATAAGCAACTATGTGTTCTCTTTCCACCAATTAATTCATCTCATTATTCTGTTTATAAAAGTATCAAGGTACAATTAATAGTATTTATGAATTATTTAACATTTTATGTCATAATATGAATCACAAATGTAAAATATCTCGTAAACTATTGATTTTTTTCATATCTCTACCCTGATACTTTTGTATGTAGAATAATTAGAGAAATCATATTACATAAAAAAATATACAATTCCATTTAAAAAAGTGGAAATGATCTTCGTATCTTTTTAATGCCTTCACCTTAAAAAAAGACATGAAGAAGAAAAACATGACCAAAACATATCTCCCTTGAACCGTTTTTTCCACTTTCATCTGAAATATTTTTTTCTATCTCCAAAATTAACCTTAATAACTGTGTATGTATATATATATATATATATATATATATATATATATATANAATTTTATATATATATATATATATATATATACACATACTCTCTAAAATTTTTAAAGTGAATTGTCACTCTGAAGAGTGAAATCTCACTCTTATGGATTAAAAGTTTTTTTGTTTTTGTTTTTTCAAAATTGGCTCAATTCTCACTCTTTAGATTAAAATTCTACTCTAAAAAAAACTTAAAGAATAAGAAAACTTTTGTATATTTGTTATATTTTTTTACTCTGGTGTGTTTCCGTTTGAAAACCAAAAAATGTTTCAAATCTCTATAATCTCTCAAGAGTTATCACACAGTAATTTAAAAATATCTTTTTTTATTGTAATATATTGCATAAAGAAGAGAAAAGTTCATCTTAATACTTTCTCCTTCGATTACATTCGATTTTGCCGAGTATTTAGCTTCAGACTCCGATTGAAAAAATCATAATCCACTCCGATTGAAGGTAATCGATGACTGCGAACAGTTGAGTGAGCGCTCGCTGTTATTGGTTACGTTCAGTAGAGAAAGCAGCTTTGCAACTGTTGTAAAATTCTTGAATATGATTGGTTTATACATTTAGATCCAATGAGGCACTAACCAATCATATTATGGGCAAGACCAATCATATTAAAGAATTTTTAAACAGTTGCCAATCATATTAAAGAATTTTAAAAAGCTGCTTTCTCTGTTGAACGCAGCCATTGATGTATTCTTCCAAATTAAAAATGCTGATTGGATGATCTAAAAGAATACATCAATAACAGCGAGCTCAACTGTTGAGTTCGCTGAACGCAGCCAATGTCTCCACAGACATCCGGCACATGTTTCGTGCGTTTTATGGCGCGTCGGAAAGTGCATCTCTGACGCCGATATGTTTACCCGCTCGAGTATTCATGAACCAGAAGTAAACTCCAGTTAAAAGACACATGTCCAAATGTGACCAGATTCACAATGATCGTAAAGAAAGGTATAGTGAAGTCGCGACTTTGGTTTTCTTTGAGTTCCGCATGTTCAAATAGAAATGACAAACTATGCTTTGTCAAGTAAAAACATTTTTCACAGTAACAATTCTTCCAAGCATTATATATTATCCGATATATTATTGTAAAATAACATACACACACACAGATATATATATGTATATATATATGTATATATATATGTGTATATATATATATATATATAAATATAATTAATATATATATTTAAAATAACACATTAATAAAAATATAGTATGTTAATATAAAATATTAAAATAAAATAAGCAATATCAGTTAAATTATACTATAAAAAGAATAAGCATTTCATACATATATTTTTTTAATGTGTTTTAATTTAAAAGAACTGAATTTTTATAAATTACTCTATAAAAAGAATAAGTATTTCATACATATATTTTTTTAATGTGTTTTAATCTAAAAGAACTGAATTTTTATTTTTTAGCAACATGTGGCATGTGTTTTCCATGGCGTCTTACTGCCGACATGACGTGTGAGACTACCGGATACCATTAAGTACGAATTTTATTTTTGTACGAAGTGTTTTTGTACAACAATGCGTGTTTGCAAATGTTATTATTGCATTACCTTAAGAAACGCCGTTTGAGAGATATAAGATATGTGGCTGTCGAAGTATTAACAATATTATATATACAATATTTCGTATTAATAATTAATAATTAAAGTAGATCATTTTTATATATCACAATTAATTGCCAAACAATTCTTCAAATCACTGAAAAGATTTTGTTAATTTAACAAGCCATCAGTATCTTTAACAAGGATAAATATATGACAACAGATTTGATTTGTTGTGATTACTGCTAGTCTGCTATACCAACCAATTACTAGTAACAGAACAGCAAACTATATAGAATCTAACCTATCTTTTGGATAGAATTTAGACTCGTTTTCCATAGAAATCGTAGATAATCATGGAGTGATCTTAAGTAGGAAACTGATCGATCACAGTAAAATATAGAGAGAGTACTCGATTAGAATCGGTCAATTTTTTCTTACGATTTGAGACTCTGCGATCGCCTATGACTTTTATATATATATATATGAGCCTCTTATTTGCAAGCAATATTATTAATTATTTGTTGCATTGACGAATGAGAAATAATTAATTTGCAGTAGTAACTAATCGATCGTTTTTTTAACAAATATCACATTTGTTTTCCCTTAATTTGTTCCTGTAACAAAATCATTTCTCTCAGTAGATTTATCCAATTTTCTTTGTGTTGAAAAATTAACATTTGAACAGTATTATGGAGATATTATCGACTTAAAATCTCAAAAGAACTTCAAGAATTTCATAGGTATGCAAGTCTAAGTCACGAAGCCAGTATATCTATGGTTTGGATTAGTCTCATTGGGTATCTAAGAAGCCCCCCATTTACCGTCTCGAACTCCGAAGAATCAAACTCACAAAGAATGAAACGAGCAAAACGCATGGCCATTGTTTTCGAGAACGAACAGGTTTAGTAGAAATAGAAGAAATCAGAGTGAGATTGATAAGTAGGGTAGCCTAGAGTATTGTATTATAATGTACATTACAATCGTTTGCCTAAATGGCTGATAACCCGTCCTATTATGTAATTTTTATGATTGTTCGTTAGCCAGCTATATTATTTTCGAAGAATACAAATTCGAATTCGTATTTCAATACGCACAATGATATCTTATCTCTTTCTTGAAACAGAAATAAATAATATTATAAAAAGAGTGTGCCCTTTAAATAAAATCGTTATAAAATATGAAATTTATAAAAAGCCACAATCATAAAATTGTTAATCTATAACAAATCTTTATAATATGAATGAGAAAAAAAAAATATTGAGTATTATTTAAAAAACTAAACACACTTTAATATATTTATTTCTGTATATTTAATTTCTGATTATAGGTAGTATACATATGTAATAATAATTTTTCTTACTACATTTATTCACAATTATTTTATGTTTTCCATCCAGTGACACAAGTCGACACGAGTATTCTGTCTTTATTCACTCATGGAATGCAAAGAAAGATATTTATGTCAACTTGTATTACTAATGAAAAGCACTCTGAATAGAGAAATAAATTTTTATAGTCCTAAAATGAAATATCAAGCAAGAAGCATTTGCAAACAATATTCATGTTCTCTTATGTTTCATTTTTTTACACGTAATGCAGAGATAGTGAAGATACGTTTTACAAAATAAAAACGAATACATTAGATATGTCGTTTCCACTAGAGAATGGAATCCAAGATGCGAATATTCAATCATAGCACATTTCTCTGATCCGCCGACAAAAACGGAATTTTATGCGTCTCTCTCTCTCTCTCTCTCTCTCTCTCTCTCAGAGTGCGATCAAGGAAAATCTTTGGGGAGAATCGACGGATGCAGCTGTTCGTGCCGATATTATCGATTCCATAGTATGCGACAACGTCGACAACGTTGTGTGTGTATCCGTGACTTTATACAGCCCTGCGAGGGGCCCTCCATAGCGGGCGGTGGGACGAATGGAACATCTGCCGGTGGTCCGGGCCCTTCTCCAAACACCACCACCTTGCACCATATTACAGAGGACCCCAGCACGTACGTACTACCCATGTTGCTAACATTGACTGGGTTACGACGTGCACAGCACGATTCATTTTACATTTTACGCATTGTAATTGCAAAAATGTAAATAATTAAAAATGAAAGTAAAAATTAAATAATATAATCGTTTCAGAAATAATGAACTTTTTATATAGTATAAATAAAGACTAATGCATTTCCACCAACATAGATTAACTTTAATCGGTTCAACTTACTCTTCGTCTTTTTCTAAGATTAGAAATTATATGACAAATCTTAATTATTATTTTCAAAATAAATATATTACTTTAAAAATATGTTTAGATTAGCACTGAATTAATCTTGTATTAATCTTTAAATAATATTTTTGTTACCTAAAGTGAACGGCATTAGATCAAAAATTCTTAATTTAATATTAGTTAATCATGAAAAAGTCGATACATATTATAACGCGAGACATTAAATTGTTTAATGGAAATGTTTTTAATAATTTATGAGTATTAATAATTTGTAAGATTAAAAAATAATACTATTAATTGTTTCGGAAAACTGACGTAATTTTATATTTCTTGCGACAATAATGATGAGCACGATACGTGCAGGCATTAAAGTCATTGATGAATTCAGTGATTTCAATGATGTATTAAAGCAAGACACGTGTCTTGGAAGCATTATGTTTTAAATGTGAGAAACATTTCCTTATTATTTAAATTTAATTTACTTTATACATATATAAAATTTAATTTAATTTTTACATATATAAAATTCTTAAAAGCTTAAAATCTCTTTTTTGATTAATTTTATTGCTTCTTAAAAAGAAATATATTTAATATTCTTAAACAAGTTTGCAATAATGTTGAAACAACGCTTCGATCTAAACTAAATTAATACATTTACCCGCAATAAAGTTATTTCTCGCTTAAAAATGTGACATTATAGCAACTCACAACTGCAATAAATATATCTCTTTTGAAATCTCTAGGCTTACCAATTCTAATTCTGTCGAATTATTTTTGCATTTGTATATACAGTAATATTAGCACATAAAATGAATGAAAATGACCCGTAATTCTCTGATATAAAATCGATATAAAAATTTTAAATATAAATTTCTCCGGACGACATACAGTATATCGTAATATATGTACAATATTTGTTGTGAAAAAATGGAAATTGAATGCGTTATCATAGTATAATATTTATTCAATTTTATATGCTTCTCTACAAGCATAAAGAAATTATTATATGTACTTGTAGTATATAAAAAACATATTATTATCATATTATATTGTATCATATTATCAAATAATGCACTTTTAGAAATGTTTGGTTGAAAATCAATCAGAATTTCGTTTATCTCAATTAGAATTTTAATTGATATAATCAGAATCTTCTGGTTTGTCCATTTTCAACCTAAATAAGTAGATTACTAAAGAATCTCGACGACAGTCTCCGCGAAAACTTATGTATCACGCTTACGAATTTTCTATTATAAGAATGAACGAGCAGAAAAGCGTTATAAGAGGCGATCGTCGTAATTTAAACATTATAAATTCAAAAGTCATTGAGTGAGAGCAAACGGAAAATTGATTATGAAATGAAACAGATGGAATTTTGTCTGACTGTAACCAGTCGCCATGGCTATAAATCCCATTATCTTTTGGACTTAGGGGAAAAAAAAGAGACAAACGCGAGATAAATAACAGAACTTCAACGGTACATTGATTTGCAAATCGTTAGTCATTACGGGGTTAGTCTTCTAATGAACGTACGGTAACCTGTGGTGCGCTTACAACGCGGCTTACAAGCAGCCGCGATTACGAATCGGTGGAGCGTTAAAAGTATCTTCAGAGTTCTTCACTTTAGAACGAAGGTACAGTTACGCGAGGTCTGTGTATATGCGCGATGTGTTTTGCTGTGCCAGGTGCATTTATCCTAGCAATTATAAAGAGGAGGCGCGGCGATTTCAAGCCTGTCGATGGAAACAATTTATGCCCTTACGGTCCAAAAAGAAAATTTATAAATAAACACGTATATAAAAATACTCAAACTATCTCGAAAGATACACATATTGTGTAGAAAAAATTCGAATTAGAAAAGTATGAAATATGTGAAAATTTATACCAATGATATAATGATTTTGTAAATTATTTTTTGAAATTTTTTGTTAATAATATATGTAATACTGTAGTATAGCAAATTAGCAAAAATGTGAAATGCAGATAAATAAATCAAACTTACTAAAATATATATTAATCGAATAAATATTATACATATATAATATATTAAACATGTATTATTATTTGTTCGATCATCTGACACTTTATTTAAATAACTATGAACATCACAATTATGTTTGATATCTTTACTACAATCGCATGTTTCTCACGCTTCTTCGATCTAGTGACAATTACGCAATATTAGGGTTGATCATTGCATTACCGTTCCATCGAGCAGGGAATATAATGGACGAGCACACGAGACGGCCAACGTGGCATTTCGTGCCAAACATAAAAAGTGACCCAGCTTTTGAAACTGTGAGAGTGACGCACAAAATTCCGCTCACGTTCGAAAGTGACGTGAGTTGCGCATGAAGGGACGACGAAGACAACGACACGAGCTACTATATCGTGTATTTCATTTATGTAACAATATAACGGCGTAATCTGAGTTCGTGTTAAAAGTTCGCAATGGCGTATTAAAGAGAGGTCACGAAAGATAGAACGTTCACTGTAGCATGTTGAAAACAAAAGTTTACTGTAATATATTTTATAGAGTAGAATACTTCAATTTTATAAATGCTTTCTTGGCGTTACATAAAGGAGAGCATAATGAAACCTTTTTGTCGTGCTATGTCGAACGAAACATTATGCTTGTAAATTATAATAAAAAAACTGTCTTAAACCAGATACGTGTAGATATCAAATGGATCAATGCAAAACATCGGATACTGAAAGTAATTAATGATTTATGACATTAATGGTAAATTGGTATGGAAAGATAAAAATAGATTGCCATGACTAAAGAAAAGGTGTCATACGTGAAGTAAATTATTTACATTTTATATTATACAATTTTTCTTGTCCAACACAAAGTTACAAGTTATCAATATGAATAAAATATTACACATAAAATGTTGAATAGTGGACAATTATTTAAAAAAATTATCAAATTATAAGTGCTCTAAAATAATATAAAATAAATATGTTAAAATAAAAACAGATTGTTATAACAACTTACATGTAATTATTATAAATGCTATTATATGTCGAATAAATTCGTGACCTACATTTGATGAATGCATATCTAACTCATATTTTGCATTATATGGATTTTTGCAGTACTATTATTTAAATATTATAAATTATAAATAAAATTTAATTTAATAAGTTTTACATACATATATAAATCGCTGATAATTTTATTTCAACTTTATTTAATCTTTAAAAATTTATCTCGAATAATATATTCCAATCATAGTAATATTATAATTCAGGTTAAATACAATGACTCGATAAATCAATTAATAAAAATTCCTTTACTTAATAATAAATCATTAAAAAAATATATATCGATGGGCATTAGGAGTCAGTGCTGGAAATCGATTACGCAGAACTTATAGTAACAAAAATTTTAGTACGTTTCGGCTCTGTTTTGAGCTCGAAATTAATAAAATAATGACTTAAGAGATTAGACTGGTGTAAAATTTTTTTAAAATCGACAAAATTTTTTTTGCTTTAAAAAGTAGTTTGAAAATTGTAGAATATGGAACGAAAGGTCTTGAGTATAAATTTTCGAGTTAGTTTCTGAATTACAAAGCCTACAAAATTTACACTATATGATATAAAAATTATGTTGTAGAACTTTGAATGCGTTTTTCTTGAAACCTTGTTTTTCAAAACGGTATCGAAGGTTTTTCAGGATGTACTCATCGGATTGATTAAAATTTTGGTTTTTTTATTATCCTTATAGTATTCTCTAAGCATTGAGAAGGATTTTTACAATATCATTATTATTTTGCAAGATACTAGTAAATTAATTAACAATATTTGTGCCAAATCAAAAGTTTTTTTTCAATCAAATTTTAATAAATTTTAAATAAGCTAAGTTAATGTTTAGGGAATACAATACACTTCAGTAATATTTCTTTTCGTTTTTGTTTCATACGATCCAATATGACGAAATCATCGACACCAATGACTGATGCGAAAAAAATTGATCTTTCATAACATTTTAATAAATGGTGTTAAGATTATTATTTTTCCTTTCATTTTGCATATTTTATCTTTCATTTTGCATATTTTACCTTCAATGTGTACTTGAATAAGTGTACCAAAACACAAGTCTGCAACTTTTTTATTTCTTTAGCCAATCCACGCTTAAAAATTACTTATTTTTATAGCTGGTTACACCGGTCTAACCCCTTAAATCTAGTGTGACGTGGAAACGTCCTCACCATTACGTGATTACAGCTGTGATGCAATGTGAGAACCTCCATCATCAACCAATTATGGTAAGTTTTTAAATTGTCTAAAATTCTGCATTTATAATTAATGTTCTTCCTGAGTCCTTTTCTAATGTAAAAAAAAAAAGAAAAAAGAAGAAAACCGGAAACCTTCACATCCGGCAGAATTTCTTGGTAATCCTGAAGCCGAGGCTCATAAAAGGTCCGTGGACAAACATAGCGGTCTAGGCATAGTGTCAAATATTGTCATACCTTATCTCACACGTGCGTCTTTTACTTGCGATTATCGCATCAAGAAAGAGTATCGGCTATTTAATGGAAAGCAAATAGAGACACACGAAATCTCGCGTCGCTTTCAAATAAATGCGAGAAGGTCAGAAACTGCAACTTACACAGTACATGCCAAGAAAAACAGAAAAATAGTTTGTCTCCATAACAGTCGCTATACATTATGCATTTTCGTTAAATGATACTTAAAATAATCTCGTCACTGTTACATGCGTATCCCGCATGCATATATTTTTTATAATACAGACATATTTATAATTCATACTAAAATATATTTTGTAATAGATCTAATATAATAAATATTTTCTAATAAAGTTTTATAGCAGAATATACAAGTAAAAAATATAGAAATAAAAATTATGATATAACTCAAACAAAAATATGATAGATTTCACAAAAGTAGTTTCATGTTTCATTCTGTACTCACAATATCAGTGAATACAGTGTATCTGATGCTGCAATTTTCAAACAATGTATATTACACGTATCGTGCCTCGTCGTTGAAGAGAAAGTTCATACCTCGCGGCGGTTAAGTAACTCGCTATAGAGCTAATCCCCAAGGAAGATCGAAGCGAGAGAGCTTTGATTTACGGCGGATAATTAATAAAGAGGGCAGCGCGATTGAATATCTCGTGGATCTAAATCAATCGCATCGCAATATTAATTCGACTAACGGAAAAAATTTGTAGAGTAAAATTTTCTATTTATTTTCCACATAAAGATGTAATAAAATGTTATCGCAAAATAACTGAGTTTTTCATAGAATAAACTTATTCATTTTGATTAATAAGGTTATTATGAAAAATCGATAAATGTTACTATTTATTGATTCTAAATCAAGAATTAATTTTGTTATCTTAAATAATTGAGACACTTCAAGAGAGCTAACAATATTTACAATGCAACGTTGCGTGTAATCATCTGGGATAGACGTAATAAATAAAATTCATTTAACGAGTCCATTAATACTTTCTCCGACATATTGAAAAGGTTAAGACCCCCGCAAACTCAGAGAAACTAACTTACGTTAGATATCAGAAGGAAGTCGGTTAGAATAGAATATGTTAGGCTGCGAAAGAAGGCGATTACCACACATTGTTTTGCTCAAACAGGTATGACTTGTTCAAATCTTATTTAGCGCGACTAAATTAATATGCCATGCGTATGAAGTTATACCATTCAACGTGACCGATCATTGTTCCATAACTCGAAATTCGCCGATTCTATGCCTATTATCCGCGCATATATAATTACACACCTCGCACATCATGAATCGAATATAAATTTCAATCGGCCATAATCGGCTTGTCGTTTTCTGAATGAAGTTCCATCGACGTGACTGCGCATCTCCCGACCTCGCCGGGAGCAAACTCGCGAGAGAAGTGAATTATGTCATAAGATCATTTTCCACGCATCATTCCATCAATTCCTATTCACCGCACACGATTTCCATTATTTCTTACACACTCTGCATCAAATAGCGGATACGTTCGTTAATATTATCCCGATGTTGCGCAAATAAATTTCCGTCAAGGCAAAATTAACTTTAGATTTCCAAACGAACAAACGTATACATGAATCATTTTACATATACAATACATATACAAAGTCATATACTGACATAGATCTTCTAAAGAGACACAACCCTTTTATTTCTCGGAAACTAAACATTCCATTTTATTAATACTAATAAAAATATGACCTGAGTCTTAGGTGATTAAAGAAGTAAAAATTTAATTTATATATTTATGATATGTTTATACATCAATTAAAATATTCTGTACAAATGCGAAAATAAAATTCTTACGATTTTCTTTTAAAAATTGCCTCCTTGCCTTTTTGCAAATCCTAATATGCTTTTTAGAATTAGAAAATAAGATAAAACTTTTTATCCAGGATGTTTTAAACCGTATTATTATATTGTATAAAATATAAAATATAAAATATCATAATATTTTTCAAAATATTGAAAAATATGATACTTTTTTCTTGATATTATGTTCGATAGTTTTTCTATGACATATATGTTAACAGTGATGTATTATACGATATTCATAACTAATATTAATAAAAAAAAAATTGATTTGGACTATTTTTTTGTATAAGATGTGATCTTCCGAAGGTCCTAGAGCAAAAACTAAGGACTTTTAATCAGTTTGATATGAGCTACAAAATATTGTATTAAAATTTGCAACAATTTGACCAAAACTCATTTCTCATAAGATTTGTGCAGGATTCTTTAATCATTGTTTTAGTATAAAATAACGACATGTTAAGGAGCGGTGGCAGAGTTAAATTACATTAAATTTGATATCATATATATATAGATTTAACTCTAACTATACTAGAAACCCCAGTACAACTTGTTAGTCGAGAGTTTTTGTTTTTGAACTTTTCTTTTTTTTTGAACTTATACATATATCTCGAAGCTTCTTAATTCTATTGATTTTTATGGACTTATTCCTTAATCAATTCTCCATCGATTGAAAAAAAAATTAATTGAAATATGTTTCTTTTTACCGAAAGTTAGAGTAATAAATATGGATAGAGTCCCGAATGTGTATATCAAGAGTGGAAAAAAAAGTGTATAACTAGGGTTAACAGTACCAGAAAATCTTATATTCATACATTCATTTACAGATATTTTGTACGGATGACTCCTATGAAAGAAAAAGAATAAGAATATGTAAAATTACTGCAATATTGCCTATTGTGTCAGCTTTGAGGCCCATTTTGTCAGATTTCATCCTCAGACGCTCATTTGTTTATCTTACAAAAAAATAATATTAAATTATTTATTAATGTAATTATATATTAAATATCACAAAGAATATCTCGTGCTGTGGTTTTATGCTCTCCTTTTTTGTTAAGTTTTAATATCGGTATCGACAACATTCCTCTATAGCGTCTGAGGATGAAATTTTACAAAAATGAGCAAAACACTTAATTTCTCGACATGTAATGATAAGCCTTTTATTAAACACAAGAGCAACACGATCTTTGCAACGGATCTGTGCAAAATTGCAAATCATCGTCGCGGTTGATCGTGAATAGCTCGAAAAAGTCCAAGCCAAAGGGAGATCGTGCCCTTCTAGGTCGGTAAGATCTGAACCTAGGGCCATTATACTTAGTATATCCCCTCAGTATGTTCTTGTACCTCACGATAATAAAGTCGACGCCGGTCCGGACATGCCAGTCGCGGCGCACGTTATGAATAAGTACGCATAACGTAGCGACGTGTGTGCAGGAACGTATCTATATTCATGCACGGGTATTGCCGCAGGGCTCGGCCGAACAATACGCGAGGGAATACCGTATGTAAGAGTCGGCTTGCCGACCCTCCTCCGGTATACGAAGCATAGCAAGGTTCCCGCAAACGTAGCCATTATGCAAAAGAACCCAGTATGCAAGTTAATTAGTTTATGCAGCGAGGCCCTAAGAAACTGTAGCGATAATCGACACGCAAATCGAACAGTCGTGTATCGGCACTAACAGAGACGAAGCTTTTACATTGTGCGCCAAAAAAACTCAACCGACTCAACGCGTGATTACTTTATGACAAGCCAATCATGTATAACTATTACCATTATTATACAAGATGACTCGTTTAATACAACAATGTTTTTTTCCTATGTATAATATTTAGAATAAAGTTTCTTGTTTAACGACGGAATATTTTTAATGTACAAAAACTCGAATTTTTATAATATAATTATCCAAAATTTTTAATACATTTTATTTTATTGTATTAATAATTAACATATATTAGAATTTTTCATAAATTAAAATGCCTTTCTTTATTAATATACGTAAACGTCTTTCTATATATGCATATTACAAAAAAAAATTATATATACAGAGAAGTACAGAGGTTATAATATGTCGCATATATCTTTATATACTCAAACTAGCTTATGTGTAGTTTAATTAATTCTAACTGTGTTGTATGTGCAAATGGATTTAGGTATTCATAAGGTATGAGAAATCAAAGAAACTGATTGATCATGTAGATTGTAACATAAAACGCTAATANGAGTAATCGATTGCAAATACTTCTCGACATACTCGGTATACTCGGACATAAGGGGAAGTAGCAAGAAGAAGGATCGTGACTTTGGCTGCACCGCGCGCAAGAATCGAATGGATAATTATTATCACGAGGAGGCGCGCGCGAGAATAGAAAGGGAAGGGATCGAGGTGGAAGCGAGATGGGAACGGAAAGAGAAATAGAAAGAGAAAGAGAAAGAGCGAGACTCGGCAGGGTTGCAAGGGACGGGCAAGATGAAACGGAGGAGAAAGGTGTTGGATGCGAACACGTTGATCTGAGGTAGAGATGGTTCAAGGATCAATACACATGCACGTTCTCTGTTAGTGCGCACCGTCGAATCTGCCTTTCTCTTTCTCTCTTTCTCTCTTCCGCAGCGTCTCTGAACCCTTTTCGTCTCGCTCTTTCTCTCTATCTCGTTCTCTCCCTCCTTTGCCTCGTTGACCCCAAATACCAACGCACGATTAAGTACTCGGCCGATGATTCTTTCGTGACCGGCGAGCGCAAAGAGGCGCGCGCGATATAAATGTCTATATACGCGCGAATGAAGATAACGACTGTGCTGATGGAGAAGAAAGATCGAGAACCGGTCAGCAGCGCCAAAGGTCGAGCAACGAATTTTCCTTCGTTCGATCACAGGAGGAAGTCACCGAGATAGCCAGTAACGCTACTGATATGGATATATATATTGGGTTGGCAAGAAACTAATTGCGTTTTTTTAAAAGGCATTTATCAGTAAAAACCGCAATAACTTTCTTACCAACCAATAGAAATATATCGTGATAGAGTTTCAGCTTTAAGAATCTCTTTTTTAAATTGACATAACATTTTTTAACGGAGTTATGAACAATTAAAGTCAAAATGATCCTTTTATTTAATCCGGTAACTCAGTAGCCAAAAAGGAATATTAAAAAAAAAAAACGATTTTGTAAGGAAAGTATCAAGCTTTCACGATAGGTAGTCGAAAATGTTTTCAAATTTGCTTTAGGCACGTCACAAAGTGAGAAGAAAATTTTCCGTCTTTTTCAGCTCGTAGTTTTTGGTATGTAAAAATTACCAAACTCATATAAACTTAAAAAACGTGGTAAGCTTTTAAAAGCAGAGATTTCAAGCTTTAAAACCCTTTTTTCAAATTTAAATTTCATTCATTATTGACGAAGATATTGTATGTACAATTTGGAGCTAAAAAAACGCAATTACCTTCTTGCCAACCCAATACATATATTCGATATAAATTGAATTAAGGTTCATTCTATATTTATATGTATATTAAAAGAAATTATTATTAGATTGCTTTTGCTAGGTTGGGAAGATAAATTGGAGAAATCTCAATTATCGCACGCAATCTTGCAAATAAATCCGTCGTTTAAAAGCTCCGGCCGATCTCGTTATCTTCTCCCATCTTGCATGAATGTCAAAGCATCCCAGTGGGACCGAGGGAACGAGTCACGGTGAAAACGTCGTCGACTACCTTCGTATCTCGCACCTGCCGCTGACAAGACGCCCAAGTATTCTCTGCTGCGATGGCCACCAGCACGGTTTTTGTGCGCCATCGTCTGGTGTAGCAGCCACCATCGGCAGTAACGCAACAGTTGTTATCGAGGTCTCGTCGCAATAATTCGTCGCCAATCGCCATATATGTACGCGCCCCACGAACGAAAATAACGAGAGTGGGACAAATTATCGAAATAACGAGCGCAAGAAATGGGTAAAAATGCCGCGGGCTTGGACAAGCAAACACGCGATTAATAAGAGCTAAATACTGATTTCTTCCTTAGTGTCGCAAACATATGTATGTTAGATGATTTTATGGCATTATCGACCGTAGATATACGTCTATTAAATCGACGAAATGAGGAAAAAACAACACGCATCAAAATTTACGAATTGTAATTAAATTACATATGTGTATGTGTGTCACATTTTTCTCAACTGTTCTCACAGAAATTTGAGTTTTCGAATAACATGATTGTAAAATCATAAGAATGTAAAATCTAAAAAAATATCTAGATAATGTTGCATGATTCTCTTTAAATAATAATTCTTTAGTCAGTAATACATATTTTTTCTTAAACACGATAAATAAAAATTTCTTTTTCAATATTTATTAAACACTCTTTCACATGTAACCTCGCATGAAATAAATAACACCATAAAAAATATTTACAACAATGATGCCTGAGGCTAGGAAAGATTCAATTAATGTAAGATATTCAAAAGATATTAATACAATGAACATACACAATATATTCTTATTAAGGATACCTTTTGTGGCTAAAGCAGTAAAAAATATGGTCACATTAAATGAACATGGAATAAATGCAGGTACATATGCTCGAGGTATACTAATTGTTGAATGTTGAATGCCATTCGTGTTTCGACTTGAATTACGGTTACCAATTGCCCATAATTACACCGAAGCGAACACTCATCGTTTACACATAATTAAGTCCCGTACGGTTGGTAGTTTGAATACGACGGTTTATCGTATTGCATAAATCTAGGGATTCTCGAAACTGTTTTATATACAATATGTTTCGAGACACATATATTCTGCATAAGAGAAATCTACTTATTACGTTTATCTTATTATTACTATCGATATATTAGGTGTAGTAAAAAGAAATCCATTATTTTTACTAAACCTAATATTACTATCTTATTACTATGTTATAATAAATTTATAAACACGAAATGGAAAATTTAATTGTCGTGAATTTTTATGTTTTATTCTCTGTCTGAATGTTCGATGATAAAATTTATACTTATCAGTCATTATTTGTGTGTATAATTTAATCTTCTCAATTTAAAATATAATTTCCAAATTTTTTTTTTAATAGAGAATACGCAATACTCTTTAAGTTCTCTTCTCAAGAAACCAACGGAAATGTACTATCCACCCTGAAAACAAAGTATCACCCTTTCCTAACGCGTTCCGTCACGCACGGAGACTTATCGAAAACGCACCTGGCAATCGATAATCATACAAAGGACCTCCACGACTCAAAACAGCCAAAAGGGCCAAAGGAGGAGAGTACCATACATTACATGATCAATTCAAATAATTGCAATTTTTATGTAATATTTTTCAACTTATCTTGTGGTACCTATCGAAAAAGAACAATTCATATTTAATCAATAACAAATATTTGATGTCTAATCGCAACAGTTATCGACTACTCGTTAAACTCTATCAATCGATGCCTATTATAATGCTATCTCAATTTTCGAATCTCGTCAAGATTTATTTTTCTGAGCAATTTTTTCAAAAATCACATATTGGCCAGAATGTCTTTATGAAGAAATCATTTCTAAAGAAATCACGCCGAACCTCATCGAGGCGAGCGGATGTAGACTTATTAAAACGAGGAAGCACATCTACACACATCGTGAAGAAATTTTCAGGGAACTCCTCGTGCAGCATCGGAGTTATATTGAAAATTACACAAAGGCGGCGACACGCGAACATCCTCCATCTCACCGAGACGTTCCGAGAGGTTCAGTCTTGCAAACAATACGGGTCCATTGTGGTCCGGAATGTTGTTGAGTCAGGAGAAGGAGAAAGAGGGGGACTCTTAATTTGCTAATAAAGACACGACACAGGAAGCGTACTTCAAAAGGACGCGCCCTATCTTCTCTCGAACGAACGAATGGACGAATAAACGGACGAACGAATGAAATACTTATCGAGGAATGAAAGGAACAGTAACATGAGAAATGGAGAGATTGGCGCGGCGATGCCAACCGGTTGTCAGTCAGCTATGCGCCATTTTCAACTCGTCACCAATCTGATTCGCCGCTGAATTAGCTCGGCAACTCGCTAATTACTGTGAAGGCTCTTTTCGTATGTTCGGAATAACGCTAATTAAGAGACAGAGTTTGCTGTGCGGTCAGTGGTCGCCGAGTTTCTGTAGACCTGCCTGCGAGACGTCGTGAAGAAGGTTGGAAATACCCAATCAAAGCGCGGTTATTTCAATGGAGTTTGCATGATAACGCTAATTTCCATCTGACAAGAGTATAGATGTGTAAAAACAATATTTATGTACGAAGCTACGAAGTTGTACCTAAGATTTCAAAGAACGTGATTCTCGTATACAAGTTTGGAAGATAAAATGAAAGAATGTTTCCATTGTAATATAGAAGTACAAGTAATATAGAATGACCTTTTGTGACCTCATGTCGTGAGTAGTTAGTGAAATTACAGAATCAGCTGCAAAAAAATAAAATTAAAGCTGATTCTTGTAATACGTTCGCTAACTTGAAATTCACTTTCATCGACGTATTCCGCATTTTACCTCTTATCCGTCTAATACGCAGCTCACGTTCAATGTCAGCGTCAGAAATGAGACTCGGATAGCCCGATTTAACGCTAAATGAGACTGTGAGGCGCGATGTTCTCGCAGAAAGCGCATGTAACGTAAGGTTTACACGGCTTGACGCGCCGACGAGCATAGACGTGATCAAACGGCGTGACGTTCTCTCGCATCGACACGATTACATGTACGATGGTCGTTGATGGGTGGATTCCTCGGCGTGGCTACGTACTGTATGCGTGCGATCATTTCATCGTTATTGAGCCAAAGAAAGGGGACGGAAAGAGAAAGAGAACCGAACAGGGGATCCTATGCAATTCCATTGTAGCCGCTCACTTGCTCGCTCGGCCAAGCTTGACGGAAATGCACGATGATCAACGGTGATGATTGACAAGTGCCATTTGCGATCATTATAGGGAAAACAAAGAGGAGGATTCACTTGGATGGAGGAGGATTCACTTGGATGACCATAATTCGAATTTCTATAATGTGGCAACTGAAGCCTGAATGTTTGACTAAGACATGGTATTTTTTTATCTTCTGCTTAACTTGTTAGACTTAAGGAGGTTTTAAACTACATACATGTGAAAGTTGTGTTCATAACATTCTGTTTTTATTGAGCAACACATTTTTATATTATCGTCAGGTTAAGGAGATTGTAAGGTAAATGCAATATGTTAAGGATTACTTGAAAAAATCATAGATTGTTCTAAATTGCATTTAAAAGTAATATAAAGAAATTGGAGACATCTGGATCAAAAGTTATTTCAATAAAAAGTAATATTTTCTAAATTTGTATTCTCTAATTATTATTGTACTAGATTATTTATTTTATTTGATATTAGTTTTAATGTTATAAATAAAAATTTTAAAAATAACGAAAATTAAACTTTTTTGTATAAATGTTTTAAATACTAAAATGACTTATGCAAAGTTTCATTGAGATTCACCAATTAGTTTATAACAAATAAATATTTTGTTTATTTACTGAACAATTAATGTCTCAATATAAGTTTGCATAAATATTTTTGAATTCATATAAAGTACTTATATAAAAAAATTGAGATTTTTATAATACACTTACTTTATAATACATTTTCAGATATTTCTATTAGAGTACAAATGTAAAAAATATTACTTTTTATTGAAATAACTTTTGATCCAGATAGTAAACTGTCTCCAATTTTTTTATATTACTTTTAAATTTAGAATAATCCATGATTTTTTCAAGTAATTCTTAACATATTGCATTTACCTCTCTTTAATCTGATGATAATGTATAAAAATTATATTCTTCTATGATTAATCACTAAATTGATGGTTTCTGTAATGAGTAATTTTTAAAGTTACCACTAAATCAGTTAAGTAATTAATCATAGCTAGAAAAATAATTTTTCCATTATCAGATTAAGTGTAGTTAAATCTAAACACGTACAAGTTAACCAAAAAATGAAAAACCGAAGCCTTCGAAACGTTGAGTTTCGAATAAGATCAGCAACGGTAATGTTTACCTAAATAAAATGTCAATTAATATCTTAATTCAATTAATTATTAATTAATTCAATTTTTTAATCTCTTTCTTTCTGTAAAAAAAAATGGTTTAAGATAATAATGTATACGATTTATCATGTGTAAAACTATCTTAATATTAACAGCAGCTTTCATACACAAAACATTCTGCCGAATATTACCTATTAATGAAGCCTATTATTAAATGCGCGGGCGTTATGGTATTCGCATGACAGGAATTAACTGCACTGGCATCCAGTCTTATTTCTCAGTCATTCGTTCGCATGACAATGAAAAGAAAGCGATGAAAAAAGATTCGAGGAACTTCTTTACTGCAGGCTCGTAATTTTCTTTAAAATCATGCCGCGAAAAAACACATGATCAACCGCAATGTCGCTGGTAATTGCGCTGCTTTTGTAACATAAAAAGAAATGGAAAAACATACGAAAGACTGAAATCTTGAGAATTCTACAAGGACTCATGCTGTTTGGTGGCAAGGCGTGGGAGACCGTCGACCAGCTGCTGGTCGATGTTGGTTCAAGGACCATTACACAATGGCACTGTATATGCGAGAGCACGGATGGAATATGAGAAAGTCACGTTTTCGTAGAGAGTACAGTGCTGAGAGTAGCGGTGAAAGATGAGGGAGAAAGGGAAGGACGAGGGACGAGGGGTCACGTTTTCCGGGAAATTAAGTCGTGGCTTCATTCGCGTCCACGCGAGGGATGCGGCTTTATTATCCGGATAGGAAATGAATACACGATGGAATTACCGGCCAATCACTTTCTTCTTCTACGACACGATGTACGGTGCATACGAAGCAAACATACGTTGCAGTCGTATGTGCGTTTGCTATTTAAATCGCCGACCACGTTCGATTACGTGCGGCTGATTGTGAATTTCGTGCAATTGTGTTCTAGCGATTAAAGAGAATCGATCTGTATGGAAAGAACGAACGATTTTGCTGAAAAAATATTGATTATAATTTATAAATATGGATTTGAAAGTAATTTTAAAATTGTAATTCTATGTAATTATTTTGATAGTTTAACACGATTATTTTTAAATCTGTGTATCCATCTTTTTTAGGTGTTTCAGCAAAATCGTTATACACATAGTGTTGTGTATTTTCTTTTATAATAATATGTTAGAATTCCGAGGAAATTCAAATCGAAAACTATTTATGATAAATTGTACCTGCAGATCGTCTACGAATGACAACAGCAATCGAAGAGTCGCAAATATATTTCACATAATTAAGGACACCGCGCCTTAATTGTCCCAGATAAAAATTATTTAAATTAGCAAACGAGATATAGCAAATTGAGACTTCCACTATTGCATAATCATCTTATCGGAGTACTGCTAATTAAGCGGGAGGCGTATCGAAAATATCACTCGATTTACGAATGCGAACGAGTATGTCTCTGGTATGTTGATCGTAAAAATCGATAAAAATCATTGGTCAGCTAAAGTAATGCCGGCTCGATAGCGTAATATACGTGACGATTTATAAGAAAATCTAACCGAGTCCTGACGGCGGGAAACACCACTTCCTTCGTTCTGTACGAGATGGAGGCGCCCAATTAAAGTCAAGCCGGCCAATCAGCGTGAAAGCGCGGGACAACGCAAGCGCGAAGTACTGCGTTATCACTCGGCGAGATCGTGGACGACCAGTTTGTGGGAGCGAAGGTGGTTGATAAATCGGCGCACACGGGTGCATCGTCAGTAGCTTACACGGTTGGGAAACAAGCAAACGCATTCGTATATATATATATATATATATATATATATATATATA
>JAANIC010005572.1:1384392-1415653 GCA_017607545.1 Acromyrmex charruanus | reverse complement strand
CCTACACGTATGTGTGTAGTACGTTCACAGCATACAGCGTGCGGAGACTTAGCGATGGGACTCGGTAGAAACGGCGTTTCTCACTTACAAGTTGCGAAAGACTACGTTAAAACGCGGATTCTTCCTCGTTATATGCGCCAATTTAAGGAGAGACCGCAACGCTACTTGGAAAGAAGACCTGACGTAATTTTTGGATGATCCTTCCGTTTTTCTAGTCGCGACTATACCGGAAGTGGAACGGAATCATTTATTATTACGAAGATGTTTATGTATGAAACAAAAAGATGCATGTACTGAGAGAAATGATTTTGTTATAGGAACAAATCAAGGGAAAGCAAGTGTGATTTTGTTAAAAAACCGATCGATTTGTTACGATTGCAAAATAATTCGTCAATGTAACAAATAATCAATATCGCTAGCAAATAAGAGGCTCATACACATATATATATAAATCATAGACGATTGCAGGATCCCAAAGAAATTGACCAATTCTAGTCAAGTATTCTCCCTACATTTGACTGTGCTTGGTCGGTTTTCTTAAGACTCCACGATCATCTACGAATTTTATGTAAACGAGCCTAAAGTCTATCCAAAAGATAGATTAGATTCTATATAGTTTGCTTCTGTTACTAATAATTGGTTGATATAGCAGACTAGCAGCAAACACAACAATTTGTTGTCACATATTTACCGATCATCGGTTAAAAGTACTGGTGGCTACTAAATTAACAAAATCCTTTCTCTCAGTGATGCTTTGAAGGAATTTGGATAGATTTTATTCAGATAAATTTCATTAACAGATTGTTATTATTAATTAATAATTTATTAAAATTGTAAGTTATAAAATCACCGAAGCAGCCAAGTTCTTAAAACGTAAAAAATTGTGAAGATAAAAATGTATCTGAAGTGCTCAATTAAAAAGGACATATAAGACTCTCTTAACGTAAATCATAATTTTTAAATTTTTTATTGTATATTTTTTATAGATTGCAAATATTGCTGCAAATATTAGGTCATTTAAAAAGTATCCGCGATTTTTTCATTCAAAAATTGAACAAAAAACCGCGGATACTTTTTAAAGATAAATGACCTAAAATTAGCTTGAAACGACAGAGCTACTTTCGTACATAAACTTTCTTAAAATACGCTCTTAATATCGAACAATTTGTAATGTTTCAACGATTAACTAATTTCCCAATTTCAGTCAACGAGACACTATCGAAATGATTCGAATGAATGATTAAATTTACTAGAACGATCGATTAACGAGGCGATAGTCGGCACATTTAATGGAATGTTAGCTTTATAAGTACAGGTTTCAATTGTTCCATCGCGTAAGCATGTAATATGAGCCAACAAGCCGTGTCTGCTAAGGGGGCCTGGCTTTCAGACCATACAGGCTTCACTGACCGCGTGAAAAATTAATCAAGGCATCGTTCCACGACGCTGATTGTAAAAGGCTCGTTGCAACTATGCGCTCGTTATCGGATGCCGCCGTTACAAAGAAAATTAATAGCATAAATTCAGCAATCGTTCGTGTTACGATGCGTAAAAATAGACGCTGTTTTATGGCTTAATTGACGGTAAGACGGTCGGCGTGATTTAGCTACCGATTTCTCTTACGATCAAAATGTGGGCCGACCATAATACGGTGATAATAATTGGAGAGGCTAACGTACGCGTGCATCTTTAAGTTAGATTCTCGACTTTAATGGGCAATTTAAAAAATACGCCGAACGATAATAAAGAGTTTGGTATCGTTATTAGTATTATGTGTGTCTTACAATCGAATCGTGTTACGTAATTTGGAACAAAGTGCTAGCACACTATCACAAACTGAGAAAAGCTATTGAGTAATAATAAAGCCAACCATTTAATGTCAATCAAATATTTTTGATATTAAAAATTCGATATTATCCTGATATTAGAAGATTCGGATTGTTACATATAAAGGAGTAAATTAATTAATATTCAAATTTGAAAAAAATATAACTTTCTTTTTATTAAATCGAAGATTAGCCAAAAAGTTATTCACATCCTATATAAATATATTCATCAATGTTAAATTGTTTTTAGAAAATTTAATATTAGGAAATTATTAAAAAAGTTATTTATATATGATCTAAAATTAAAGCCGTACATAGGTAGTTCAATATTTTCCTTCTACCGAGTTTAAAGACACTTAGACGTAGATCTACATGTTTTCTAATCCAGCAGTCTTCTTTCTGAGTTCGTGATCACGAACAGTGAAATATCGCAAAGCATTATAAACGTATTTAATTGTATCATTGACTAACAACGCAAGTCAACACTTCCATAAATTTAGACGCTGGTATATATTTTCGAAGATAAGTTTCTGTTATATTAAATAATTTTGTTGAACTGTTGAAATTATGTAGGACATTCAAGCTGGTTGCTATAGAACGTCAAAACATTTTACAGCATTGCTCATCTCTTAAGCTTAAATTTTCTACATAATTATTTGTCCAACAAAATTATTTTTATATCAGACTATTTAAATTTGCAGATAATTCAGCAACATTCATTCTTTCCGTTATTTATTAGGTTCTCCGCAAAAAAAAAACATTCGTAATATACGTTATATTAAGTTAAGTATACTGAATCGTAAACTGAAAGCTGTACATAATAGTAAGTATAACAGCAATGCGCAATGAAAATCATAAGTTTAACGTTACTTTACGCTTGTGCATTGATATAAATATTATTACGTACAGACTACAGTTTATATTTAACATAACATATTACAGATGTTCTTACGCAGATAACCTTAAACTGTATATTTTCGATATTCTTGCCAACTTAAACAATTACTACAAAATATTATTAGGTGTTGGAATTAATTCGTAGCGTTTTACAAGAGATGACACAAGCAGTACACTATTTCGTTGTTACCTATAGTTCTGTATACATTGTAAACATCTATCATAGGACGTCATTTGCCGTACATAACCTTTCTTGAAATCATAAATAACAACACTGTATAATTCATTGAATATGTCAAAATTTGTGCCGAATAAAGTGTATTTGCGGGGAATTTTATTACACTACTTTATTCAAAAGAAATCTGCAGCTGAAGCGCATAGAATTCTTGTTCAGACTTATGGTGACAATGCTCTGTCGGATACGACATGCAGAGACTGGTTTCGACGCTTCAAAAATAATGATTTTGAACTTGAGGATAAAGAACGTTCTGGCGCACCGAAAAAATTTGAAGACAAAGAATTAGAGCAATTACTCGATGAAGACCCATCTCAGACGCTATCAGAACTTGGAAAAATATTACAAGTTGATGAGTCAACTGTTTCAAAACGTTTAAAAGGGTTAGGAATGATCCAGAAGCAAGGACATTGGGTGCCGTATGAATTGAAGCCGAGAGACGTCGAACGACGTTTTGGCACGTGTGAACTACTGCTTCAACGGCAGAAAAGAAAAGGTTTTTTGCACCGTATCGTGACTGGCGATGAAAAGTGGATACACTACGATAATTCAAAGCGTAGAAAATCGTGGGGTAAGCCCGGCCATGCATCCACATCGTCCGCAAAACCAAATATCCATGGCTCGAAGCTTCTTCTCTGTATTTGGTGGGATCAGCAGGGTGTAATTTATTATGAACTGCTTAAACCGAACGAGACTATCACGGGGGATCGCTATCGACTTCAATTGATGCGTTTGAGTCGAGCCTTAAAAGAAAAACGGCCGCTATACGCGCAAAGACATGACAAAGTGATTTTGTTACATGACAACGCTCGGCCTCATGTTGCAAAACCAGTAAAAACCTACCTGGAAACGCTTAAATGGGAAGTTCTACCCCACCCGCTGTATTCACCTGACATAGCTCCTTTCGATTTTCACCTATTCCGTTCGATGGCACATGGCCTAGCTGACCGGCGCTTTCATTCTTACGAAGAAGCTCAAAAATGGATCCATTCTTGGATAGCCTCAAAAGACATGTCGTTTTTCCGACGCGGGATTCATGTACTGCCAGAAAGATGGTCAAAAGTAGTAGAAAGTGATGGGAAGTACTTTCATTAATGTATTTTTTAATGCTCATGTGAAATAAATAACATTCTTTCATTAAAAAAACGCTACGGAATTAATTCCAACACCTAATATATAATTATGCAATTTACAGAATATAATTTACAAGTCATGATTTCATTTTAAATTCTTGTTTGGAGAAATATTTTCACAGTATTTTCATAAACATCAAAATCCATCTTGTGATTTGAAGATTCAACTAATTGTAATGTAAGCTAGATCTTCTCGCCTTCATCAACAACTTCCATATACTGCAAGTGGAAGTGAGATTTTGCGAATCCAGCGAAAAACGCGAATTTGAAACACGCTGGATTTCCCATGATCGTTTCGCGATCGGAGAGGAGTTATTAATCAGTCGTGTGCAATGCATTTGCTTCACCATAGCGCGCGCATTGCCATTTATCACACGAATGTGCTTACGTCGATGCAGAGCGAGACGATAGGCGATGGTGATAGGAGCTAGGAATGATTAATAGATACGATCGCATTGACCGGGTACGCGCTTATCCTCGTCTGCGCTTGTGAAAAACTTCCGTCATCGGTACGAGTACGAACAACGATCCTTGTCCGTGCTCTCGCGCCCGAGGAAGTAATCGCTTTAAACTGATACGAATCTGGATTACGTTAAACCGCTTCCACGTGCGGTGGCCTACAGACTACGCGGGATAACGCCGGGTGGTCCTCTCACTGCGCGTAGATCAACTCACATCGTCCCGATCTCACTTCTTTTCGGATCGCCGCGCCATCGTCTCGTTTCTCGTGCTCCTTCGTTGGACCACACTGGACGTTTCGCGATGAGGAATCTCTCGTGTCGCGTGTGCAAAAACGTCAGTTGGCGTGGGAGCATGCACGTCAAGAACGACGCAGAGAGTAATTTCTATCCAGAGATAGGATAGAAATTAATGTAATGATACTTTAAGGTGGATACTTTCTACGGTAAATCGAGTTACCATAGGAAATGTCTGATTTTTTAATATAATGAAATTAAAATGGAGTAAAAAATGCTCGTATATTTTCTTAAAAATTAAATACATGTCATGGCTTATTTCGAGCTTTAATTAAATTAACTTTGAATTAATATAATTAACACAAGTAATTATATTAATTCATTAATTATATTAATTCAAAGTATCATATGTTAATTATATTAATTCCAAATTAATTTAATTAAAGTTCGAAATAAGCCATTGTGTTAATTTTTAATGAAATTAAAGTATCGAATTTGACATGTGAAAAATTCTGGGGTAGATTATCGATGAGAAAAAAAAGTGGATTATGTAACTTTTAATGTATAACTTAATGACAAATAAGGCTCGGAGGCGCTTCTTTGATTAACTTTACACACAACACAAACATTACTATAGATTTATCTAAAAAAAGAGATTTTAATAGTTAAAAAAATTACGACTGTGATGGTCAGAAAAAATAGATAATCGGCTATTCTGGAAAGATATTTAATATTGAAATGGCAAAATATTATTGAATTTTCATAGCAAGAACAAATTGTATAAGAAATCAACTTCTTTCCATTTAATTACTTTTGCATACTAAATATCGTTTATTTCTTACTATTTCATCAAAATATACACGTAATTGTAATATTTTATTCAAATTATGTAGATATATTTGTGATTTTGGGTGGATCCTGATGAGGCATCCCAAATTTTCGACACTTTACTATGAAATCATCTTAATTTGCATCATTGTTGGGCACAAAAAGAATGATCGTTCATATTTCACTTAAAAAAGTAAGATAAAAATAAAAAGTACAAATATAATTTAAATTTTACGTTGCTGACGTTAAATGTTTAAGAATTTCATTACCAAACGACTTCAAAATTTAGTAAAATATAATTATGAATTAAGATATATAATTGAAAAAAAAACATTAATATCAATACTTTGACATTTATATGCTAATATCAAGCACTCAACAATATTAATTATATCCATTGATAGCTCTTAATAATCGAACTATTGTATAATACTAGACCAAGATGCTAATGAGATGCAAATACGAAATATTGAAAAATTCTTCGAGTATCTATCAACAAAATAATAATAAGTGACGCACGGAATTTACGCTGATCAATCGAAACAGCGGATTCGACATCGGCGTGGATGTTTAATCGACATTCTAAGATCGCAGCTTCTGTTACTTGTCTGCAAATCTCGCGGATGTGTGCGAATCGAGCTCCTCTTGGAATCTGCATAGCGCTCACGCGAAGAGTAGATCCTGGCGCGATCTTCTATAAGGACTTTGCCGTTCCGTGCATTGACTGACGGCACAATCCTCGAGCCTTCCATGATACCCAGGGACTTCCCTCTCGAATCTTTCCGGGACGACGTAACTGGCAGCGGGAAAAACGGATGGAAGAACGGATGGACGTACGGACATGTGCGGTAGCGAAGGTCCTTAATTATGCGGTTTTACGTTAGAGGTATCTACGCCAGCGAGAAGTGCGGGGACGAATGCAAATACCCGGGTTGGTTCTCGATAGGACAGCGGAGATCTTGCCCTTTTAGTTAGCAGATGCCGCGAGATACCCGACCGTTTTCTATCCTCTCTCTCTCTCTCTCTCTCTCTTTCTCTCTCGACGGAAAAGAATGATCAGGTAGAAAGGAAAAATGCGAAGCCTGCTGGATTAGAAAACACGTAGGTCTACGTCCAAAGGTCTTTAAACTCGACAGAAGGAAAACATTGAACTATCTATTATATATAAACGACTTTAATTTTAGATTATACGTAGATAACTTTTCCATAATTTCCTAATAATTTTTTTAAAACATTTTAATAGATTGGTGGATATATTTATAGGATGTGAATAATTTCTTGGTTCACATCTTCAATTTAATTAAAAGAAAGGGAAGCATTTTCTTTTAATGTGAACTTTATATGTAACAATCCAAATCCTTTAATATCAGGTAATATCGAAAATGTTTGATTGATATTAAACGATTGGCTTTATTATTACTCAATGGCTTATCCGCAACAGCTTTTCTCAGTTTACGATAGTAGAGGAAAGCCCTCTATTATGAGATAGGCGCCTAATATGAGATAGTGGCGTTTCTGTTAAACTAATAGACGCTATCTATTGGTTCTATCATTTATTGCTTTTGGATTAAAAACCATTTAGTAGAAAATTCATTATTAGATCATGCCTATAGTCATTGTAAGATTTTAGAATTTGGATGTCTTCAAGTTTCATTGAGATGATTAAACCTTGTTTATTATTTAATAAAATAAAAGTTTAGCAATAAATTCTTTATGTAGTGATAGAGTAAGGTCGTATAATCGTACTAATAGAAAAATACGGGATATGTTGAATTACTTAATTGCAGAAGTTAGATTTGATGATCGTAAAACCGTAAGGCGTGGAAATTGTAATGAGATATCCAGAGTATTTTTAAAATAACCTATGCTCCCATATCATAGTGAAAATCGTTGCTGAAGTATAAATGTTATTGTACAATAATAAAAAGGACAACCGGAATGAACGAGTGTCTATTTCTGCGATGCTCGATTTCAACTACCTGAAGACAAGTTCTGGGTATAATGTATCACATACTCATTTTTCGCGCCCTTGGCTGTGTTTGTTTGTATTAAATAAAGTTTTTTAATTACAATGCTGATATACTTTGTGTTTTACTATCGATTTCTCGGGGTATCTCATATTAGGAGCACAATTTTTTGACCTACCCTTGCGATTTGCTCACTTTTTACATTTCTTTAATTTTCAAAAAAAAATGGAATTTAAATTAAATTTTATATAACGTTATCTTAAAGCTCATTAAATTCCCCTCAAAATGACTTATTATTTTTTTAAATTCTGCCCATAAACTTCTAGCAATTACCCAAAATGAACTCGGTATCTCATAATAGAAGCCTTTCCTCTAAGTATATAGATATTATTCGCCTAAAATCTATGTTAAACATTTCCTTGAAAGATGTCTTATATATATTTTAAAAATGATAACAAAATTAAAAAAAAATTACAGATTATTCTAAATCACGTTTAAAAATAATACGACAAATTTGGTGATTTTTAAATTCTGCCCATAAACTTCTAGCATTAACTCAAAATGAACTTGGTATCTCATAATAGGGGTCTTTCCTCTATCACATCGTACCAAATTATGTAACACGATTCGATTGTGACACACACACACACACACACACACACACACACACATATACATACATAATACTAATAACGACACCAAAGCAAACTGAAGCAACGGACAACAGCTGACCAACGGCAGCAGCATCCTCTGTACTTGGATGAGAGATTAGGAAAAATACATACCGCAACGCGCGCGCGCGTGAGTCAATGGAAACGAAAGCGGGAGCAGCTATGCGTGCACACATCGGCGTGCACGCATTTCGCGTGCGCACGGCTATATGTGTGCACGGCTGGCTGTACACGTGTGCAGAACCCGGACTAGCTCGTGTGCCGGGTTGAACCGATGAAAGGGAACGAGAAACCGGTTGCAGGTCGATCGCACGACGACGGTTTCTAAGTCGCACGAAGGTTTCGAATGTCCCGGGAGTGGTATCAAGCCGATTTCCTGCAGTATTTGTTGCATGTTGTATCACCGGTCTATAGTTAGCTCGCGTCGTCACGCGCAAAAAGAGTAATACGTCGAGCGTATTAGAATTTTTAATTGAGTTTACGCTTATCGTTCGAAGATACGAAATCGACTAAATCAACGCGCTACGAGTTATGCTAAACACTTAGTTGACTTTAATTCATCGAGTTTTCAATTAACTTGCGCGAAGCTGAAATGCAAATCAAGCCTCTATTACGAAAGCGAAAAGTATTCTTTTTTTTTTTAATTATACCATAAACTGGCGCCTGCAATGTAATTCTGGTTTCTTGAAAGGGGAATGACTTTGAAATTTATTATGACACATATAGAATATGTACATATATATATATACATATATCGGTAACGTATTTATTTGCAAAATAGTACAAGCAACATTTTAAGCCTAATAATAAATATTTATTATTGGGAAATTCTCCAAGATTTATTTACATCACTGTCAATGCATTATCATTCCCAAGTAAACGATACTCCGGGACAGAATGTTTAAAAGTCGTACTGCGACTTTCGCAAACGATGCGATCCATATCCTGTCGTTTCAACGGCCATAAGTATCCAATACTTCCCGAGTCGGCGGCATTCCGCGAACACGACAGTGTTTTAATAATTCGCGAAATGTAACCCCTGCACCGCGTCTGTCTCGCGCGGCGGCAAATACGGCGCGGCGTGTCTCGTGTGAAAGCACGTTAAGGCCCGGGTGGATCAGTTTCTAAGGAGAGAGAGAAGAGAAAGCCTGAGAACATAAGAGCGGCGAACGTCTGGAGTGCATCGTCGTCGCCACCACCACTGTACCCGTTGGTATCCGTACCGCATCCAGAGTATCGCGAACCTCGGGACGAGATCTTCGTCCGATTCCTTACAACGACTATCAACACGGTTGAATCGCGGAATATTCCCGCGTTCGCGCGATATTCGCTGTGGACGTTATTATCTAATTTCTAGGGCCAAGCTATGCTAGAAAAGTACACACACGGAAAAAAACACAGCTGAAAACTTTACTGATTGAGTAAATCTACAGTCGTAATATACAGACAGTCAATTTTCTATGTTAAAATAGCGAAGTTGACAGTTGAATAACATTAGCGATTTGTTAAACCATCAAATCTTCTTAGTTATCGATGTTAAATTCGCGTAGTAAATTATATATAATATATAATATATTTGCTGTACCACCCAATTAATTTTTTTTCCGTGCAGATTTGTAGTACAATGATAATACCAGGGAATGGAAAGTTACTTTTTAAAAATTAACATTAAAAAGAATAGCATAAAACCCCACAAGACATTCTTTGTGATATTTAATATATAATTACGTTTATAAATAATTTAAATAAATTAAATATCACAAAGAATATCTTGTGCTATGGCTTTTGCTCTTCTTTTTGTTAATTTTTTATTTATAAATCACGTTTGTTATTGTATAATTATTATTTTTTAAAACTTTTTAACAAGTTACAGTTATTACCGAGTAGGAAAAGTAACAAGTTACCGTTACAAGTTAACAAGTTATTAGTTACTGATTTTTAAAAGTAACTCGTTACAGTTACCATTACTTGAAAAGTCACTTTTCGTTACTTTTCTGTTACTTTTTTTTAAATCGACGACCGCCAATCACAGCAGACGAATCTAGGGGCTTCTCAAGCGCTATGCACTGTAAAAAATTGTTGCGTAAAATTACAACTATTGGATAATATACTGGATAATTTTGAGACCCACTATAATAGTTGTAAACGTTCACACGTTTGTAAATTTGCAATATGCAAATAAAAATAATTTCTTGGTTTGTAACTAAGCAGATTGTGGAAATATAATTACAATGTGTATGTGTAGTTTACAGGAACAATAATATGACAATACATTTCGCACTATATATTGTATTATTATACATTTAACAGCAATATGCGAAATATTTCTGTTATATTATGTAACATTACTAAAATTTTTGGATAATTACAGAAAATATTCAAAATATTCTACTATTTACAATATTTAATTTTCAATTTAAAATAAGATATATTTACACAATGAAAGCAAATTCACATAATTTTTATGAAATTACATAATTTCTGTAAAATTGCAGAATTTTTTATATTTACAGAACTAATCATGTAATCTATTTTACATCTATTATATGTAAATTTACGAAATTTTTTCACAGTTAAGTGGCTTGTGTCGTATAGTGTCCAATCATGTACAAAGTAACGATAAAAGTAAAAACTAATAAAATTCGTTATCAAAGAAAAAAAGTAACGCAGTTACTAATAAAGTTACCAAAAAAATAACTTGTAATTGTAACTTCGTTACAAGTAACGAGTTATTTCCATTCCCTGAATAATACTGATAAATGCTACAACATTAAAAAGTTAACTGCGTGAGAAAATTATTCACTTCGAAATTACTAATATCACCCATTGACGTTCAAGTAATTAATTTGAAATTCATTATGAGACGTCATAGATAAATTAAATAAAGTTTAAATTTTACTTTATATAATTCTCATCAAGTATTATAAATCTTACTACAGTACTTTATAAATATATCGAAAATTATGACTCTCGTTTAAAGCCGTAAAAATAATTGAATTTATATAATCATAGTTTTAAATATCATATCTCATATTAATAACTATAAATTTTTATCTTATGTATTTTTTGAGCTAATTGTAACATACATACATACTTTTTATTCAATAGGAAATTGTATTTTATATAATTTTCAAATTACAAGCGAAATCTATTCTAATTTTGTACGAATGTGTAAGAAATAGGAAAATAATACGTGGCAAAATTAATTTTAAAAAATCAAAAACCAATACGAAGAAAAAAATCAAACAGACACGTATTCTATTTTTATTATGCTATTGAATAATATTCTACTGAATAAGTCCATCGATAATTGGAAATAGCACATTACGGTTTCATTATGAGACAATGCAGAACACTGGATAATGATTACGCGCCAATGGATCTTAATTATTCTCTTCTGTCTTGCCTGTTGGACTTTACTGACTTTCTTTACTCGCCATTTTACAACGATGTAGGAGGCAATACTCACTGTATCGCTGTAAGCATTACGTCATGTTAATTTATGTCTTGGCGAAAAGTCAAGATAGAAATTTACTTAAAGGTAAACAATTATCCTTCCTTAATTCTCGTTGCACATATTCAAGCAGAGAAAATTATCGGTTGTGTTATCGAGTAATAAATTCCTAAAATTATTCATCCATCAATATTATTCATTCAATTTTTAAAGACATACATAAATACATTCATTAAACTCGAGAAATTGTTTTTATTTATTTGTATGTGTTAGTTTCTTTAAATATAATCACAGATAATTAAAAATTGTAAATTGAAAATGAATGAATTGAATAGGTTGAATGATCCCTACATTTGTGAAGTGTTTAAAGATAATTGTTCCAAATCCATTTCGTTTTCCCAAACGATTTTTTGAATGGATTTCGACATCGATCAATCTCATTGGTTGTTTTAACATTATTTCAAGTTTCTTTACTTCGATAATGAAAGGTCACGTTCTCACAAGTGTTGTTTCCGTTTCTGTCAAATCATCGCAATATTCTGCGAATTACTGCGCACGGTGAAGCATTTGATTTTTCGGATGTAAGAAGCGCGAAATTCTCACGAGTTAAATTCTCGGCCATTCAACAGCGCATTGACCATTTAATTCGGCCGTTATCAATCCAACTTCCTTTTTTCGTGAATACGCACCTAAGTAAGTATATTCGCATGCACGCACGTTGCGTTTATCTAATTTCCAGAGCAAACGTGTTATTATCGCGCCTGGAAATTGCAATACTAGCGCACTTACGCCATTATCAGTATAACGAATTATAGGTTTTGTTAATCTCCGTTTATAATTAACCGAATTCGTAATGAATACGTACTTCCAAATTATTCAATTATTTTAGCTTCTAAGAAATGAGATATCACCTAATAAATAATAGAAAAACCAAGACATTATTTTAATACAATCGCCAACTACGACATTTCATTTTCAATCACTCCAGTAAAAGAATTGATCATTGAGAATATCACAGCAACACCTCTAATCTATAAATGATAATTTTGCGACTGCAACTTTTTATATACTCAGAGATATAAATATAAACAAATATTAACATCTCATTGCACTTATCTTGATTATCAATTTTTAATATATACGACCATTCATTGTACGAACTGTGAACTATTTATTGCATAATTTATCGTGCAGCATTGTGTGTAAGAAGCTATAAAAATCGATTATAACATTTTCTCGAGTCTTTTGTACAACTTTTCGACAACCCCAGGTCACAAACGTGCTCATCGAATACGCTTCAATCGCAAGAGGGTCAAAACAGGATACGGTTCCCGCGGTAGAGGGGGGAGGGAGGGGAAAGAGAAGGGGGGAGGGGACCGCGGTCCCCGTTACGAGCGCAAAATATCGAGAGGGAGCAGCGAAATGTCGAGTTGGAGCGTGTTAAACGCACAGAAGAAGGGATGGCTCGCTTCCTGGAAAGCTGGGGCTGGGCACCTGTCCCTCAGGGACTGCCAACCCGGACGAGGGCACGAGGGCCCCGTATTTTCACACCGCGGCGCGGGATGAATGAGCACCGCTGTATTGTTAAATATATCATCACGTGCGTTTCATCCGTTGTTGCAACGTCGCGTCGCTCCGAAACTGTTGGCATGCTCGCCTTCGCTGTCAACTGGACAGTTGTCAACCTCGCGGAGTCTGCCAAACTCGAGGAGGTCGGTGGAGCGTATTCTTTCACGCTTCCGACCTGACGATAGAGTAAAATAAAGAAAATTGCATCGACGAGACGAACGGTGGTAGTTTCGAGGAATGACGATCGTTTGCATCGATAGAATCGTGGAGTATTCTCGAAGAGTTCGTGAAGTTGAACCCGATCGACGGCGATGGTAGTCGATATTTTCGAGACAGATAGTAAAGCAAACTGACACGAGAGTACGGTAATGTCGGACGTCAAGGGAAACGGAGCAGCTAAGGCGATCCCTCGAGGAGGATGATCATGCAGGACGATGACATCGGCGTCGACGCTGAGGCGCATATAAACAAAAGCCTCCCGCTGCGAGCGATATGCGACGACGCGACGCGTCCAACGCGCCGGCGCTCGGCGTCGTTCGGCGTTCCTGTTGCCTAGCAGCGGTGACTCCGGCGGTCCGGTCGCGGGATACACAAATACGCAGAATTTTATGTACTTACCGGATACCGTAGGCACGCAGTGATGAAACGTGGTGAACGCCAGCAACGCGAGCAATAACGGTCCGACCGTGAGCGCGTAATCCAATCTTGGCCGTGGCAGCGACATGATGCCGTGTAAATATTATTATTACTTTTTTTTTTGTTATCCACACACGTCAGGTAGACACACACTCATCGGAAGGGAGCACGGCGCACACACTCGAGAAAACGAACGAACGGACGGACGAACGAACGAACGAACGAACAGACGGACGAACGGACGAAAGGATGGACGCGGACGGACGGACGGACGGATGGACACTCACCGGCCCGACGCACACTTGTTCGGTATTATTAGTGTATTACGGTATTACCGCGCGCCGTCACTCGACTGGGCGCATTGTACGCGACGCGCGTCACCAGCGGTCCAGCGGATACGTCACCAACCGAGTCCCAGTGTGCACGGCGTGCTCGCGCGGTTACGGGGAAAAAAAGCATACGGCACGATGTAAACGAACACGACCGCGTCCGAAACACTTCTGGGATCCCCTATTGTTCGCTTAACGCGCTGAAAGTAGTTCCATGGTGCGCGCGCACCTGCCGCCGTGCGCTGTATCGCTACGCGAACGCGGGATTGCCGACCATATGCGGCCAATCAGCGCGCGGATACAACGGCACGCCGACCGCGGCACGCCTCTCCTCGCGCACCGTCAACTTGTTCGAACGCGAACATTTTCGAGGGGATGATTCGAATTCACCCGACAGCTTGCGCCAGCGTTAACTTCGTTCTATGCAGATGGATCGAAAATATGAAAAAAATATATAACCTGTTTATGTATATATTTATTCACTTATCCATATTAAACTTTCGCCCGTAATGTAAGACTTTATAGACGCCTCGATTTTTTGGGGATTATGAATTCTAATATAAAAATTTAAATCTCTAAGAAATATGTAAAATACAATCTAATTTCTATGATGGTAAAAACTTATTGTTCAAACTTTCACTAATGTATAGGAATTTTTTCAGATTTTATATTGTATAAAAATCTGAAAAAATTTTTACATACCTGTGAAAGCTTTGAGAATAAGTTAATTTTACTCTCATAAAAATTGAACTGTATTTTACTTACTTTTTTTTCTATTAGATTTATATTAACATTAACGCAAAGAAACCAAACAAAAAAAGGGGTTACGAGCCAAAAATTATTATATAAGATAAAATAAACCGTCGAAATATAGAAGTTGAACAAAAATAAAAGAAACAAATATATTGTTAAGAAAAAATTTATTCTAATATGCTAGCAGTAAACAAACATTTCGATTACATTTCGGATCATTTTCAATGTCAAACATACATATTTATTACAGTCGGTAAAAACAAAACATAATAATTTTTCTATTTCGCTCTCTAAAACAGATGATAACATGAAAAACGAATATCGTTCATAATTATAAAATATATCGGAAAAAGAAACATATGCATAATTATAGCTACTTGTAGTCAATCACTGAAATGCTTATATATGCTGTCAATAGTAATAAAATGATAAGCTTAAATGTCCTTAGATTTGAGATAAAAACAAAGAACGCAAAAATGAAATGAATCCGATCCTGCATAATATAATATAACTGAATTATGTCAACGCAAGATTATTGTTACAATTTAAAAAAATCAACAAGGAAAAATTCTTAAGAATAGTGTACAGACAATCTAATATATTGAGATAATAAAAAGTAAAAGTTAAAATTACCAAAAGTATATCCATATATTAAATGAAATTATTAAAATTAATTTAAAAGTGGAGTAAAAAATGCTCGTATATTTTCTTAAAAATTAACACAATGTCATGACTTATTTCGAGCTATAATTAAATTAACTTTAAATTAATATAATTAACAGACGTTTCAGCTTACAAAGCCTTCTTCAGTGCTACAACGCAGAAATACAATCTTACATTAACGAATAAAGAATAACGGATACAAAATTTAAAAACCCTCAATGGTGAAGTGTCAAAGTATAAAAAAATATAAAAGAATATAAAAAAATATTAAAAAATTCGAATGTCAATAAGTATCCCGCCAGATGGCAAAAAGCTAGGAACATTTGGATACTTCAGTAGTACTATCAACAGTAGATCAATTATGTTCATCGATAAAATAAATTTACCAAATTCCTCGGTTGAGATCGAGAATCCAGTTTGTCACAGACTTGTATCAAACGATTTGAGAGTTCTTAATTACGAGTATTTTATGATATTCTGTAGAACAAATAGATTTAAGATAATATTAGTGTGAACAAGAGATAGAGAATCAAATAATAACTTATGGTAATTTATATAAAATATTATAATCTAAACTCTCCATCAAAGATCCGGTTAAGTACAATAAAGATACTGATTGTTGCTCGCTTGAAAATTAATTAATATGAAGTGTAGGTCAAATAAAAATAAGTCAATAAAACCGAATGTAAAAACAAGTCTGTTCAAAACTGTGATCATTTATGTTCTCGTATATCGTCAAGTATGAAATATTAAAATAAGAGTTATCCAATAACTCAGTATCCTTCATTAAATTTAAACCGTTTTTTTGTTCTTTAATGTGTATCATTTCAGAAATATTTCTTTTACGATAATTCTTTTCAAAATCAAGAATACTAACTTTCTCCCAACCAAAGTCGTGATTAGTTTCTGTGATATGTTTCGAGATTACTGAGTACTTGGACTGGTCTAATTTTATATTATTGCGATGTTCTTTAATTCTTGTCTGCAATTGTCTCTTCGTTTAGCCAACATACGATGTATCGCAGTTATTACAATTTACTTTATATGACATTACTATTTTTATCATGTTGATTTTTGTCTTTATGAATTTTAATAAATTTAATCTTATTTAAGCATTTATAGCTAATCATGTTTTTGGATTTATTAATAGACTTTGTAATTTTATTAGAAATAGATCTTATATATGGGAAAACCATTATCTCTCTCAAAACTCCATCAATGTCAACGTTATCTGAGATGGTGTTATTAACCATCGTGGATTTTTTACAAGCCAGACTTTATATCCTTTTGTTAATATAATAAAAAATCATTCCTAGAGGATAACCATTATTCTTTAAATTCTCTATTATAAATTCTATGTTCTATGGAGGTTGGCATCGACGATAGATTGAATTTTCTTGACTTTAATTATTGATAGTCAGAAAATTATTTTCGATATAAATGAAAGAATAAAGAGTTACGAGCCTAAAAATCAAACAACAAAATAACAATCTACATTAAACGGTTAAAAAATAAAATAAACAATGTCATGAAATTAAAAAAACGTGAAATATAATTTAACAATCAGTAAGTGAACAAGAACAAATTTCGATTCCTGTTGGATCATTTTCAATGTGAAGACAAGATATAAAAATGGATATAACGTAAAATATATATAAATTAAAATAAAATTCGCAATATCAATTATAAAACTCGCTCCAAATTGAGAGAAAACCAAATAAACGATTGTAATTGACATCAATGTGTTCCTCCGAACTGTGCGTGTGCAAAAGGACGAACATGTTTCCGTTAGCAAGTACAAATTGTAATGATAAATTAACAAATGGAATAAATAAAAATAATAAGAAAAATACAATCGAGTCGCAAATAATAAAGAAAAGGTACAAACAAGATCGCAATTAATAAAATTAAATTAATAGAAAGAGGCGAAAGTTATTTCTAACACTTATGCTTCTGTTAATAAAGATCCAAGTAGAAAATTGACTCAGGATTTACGCACTTTGTTGGTGAGATAGAAGCGGGATCATTTTATTGACGAACAAACATATCGCAGATTACTTATAACTGATGGTGTTATACCTAGAGCTTACGGTTTGATTAAAATACATAAAGATGGTAACCCGTTGAGAGTGATTGTTTCATCTGTCAACAGTCCATTATTTTTCTCTTTTTTTACATAAATTGATTAGTGATAGTATACCAAAAGCTTCCAGTTACATTAGAGACAGTCTCCATTTGGTTAAGCAGTTAAATGGTACTTTTTGACCCTGAACATGTATTGGCTTCGTTGGATGTAGTATCCCTTTTTACTAATATTCCTGTTGAGCTAGCATTAAATAGCATCGATAGGAGATGGGTTTACATATCGGGACAAGCATCCCAAAAAACGAATTTATTATTGCTGTTAGATTTATTTTAGATTCAACCTTTTTTACCTTTAATAATATAACTTACAGACAGGTGTTCGGCACTCCGATGGGTTCACCGTTATCTCCGATAATCGCCGATTGTAATGCAAGATCTAGAAGAAACAGCACTTAAAAAATTGTCAGTACTTTGTTTTATTTTAAATATGTGGACGATATTCTTCTTGCGCTTCCATCTGATACTATCAATGACACTTTAAATATTTTTAACTCTCTACATACGAGATTACAGATTTCCTTCATATTTCTAGTATGTTTCATTGTAAATTAACCTTTTCTATTCCCAATACATTAAAAAGCTTTATAAAGAGAGGAAAAGATAAGCTTGATTTCCTATCCAATCAGAACGTTGTTTATAAGATCTCCTGCGATGATTGTGAGGCGAGTTATGTTGGTCAGATAAAAAGAAAATTGAGTACGAGACTACGCGAACATATCTCTGACATTAGAAAAAATATGGGTTCTCCTACTGTCATAACTGATCATCGAATTAATTGTAATCATAATTTTAAATGGAACGATGTGAAAATTCTAGACTACGAATCTTCTTATAATAAGAGATTGGTGCCTGAAATGATTCATATTAAGAAACAGAAATAGGATCTGAATAGACAAAATGATACCGAATCTTTACCTGAAACCTACTCACAGATCATCCAATCTCTTTCTCCTTTTTAATTGCTTTCCTTCCTTTATCTATTTTTTTCTCTCCCTACTTTCTCTCCCCTCTACTTTATTTTCTCCTTCTTATGTTCCCCTTCTTTTTTAGTTTTTCATTTCAACCTTCCTGTCTTTATATGTCATATTTCACTTTGTTTCTTAGCTTCCTAGAGAGATGATCAATTTTGATTCCCATCGCATTGTCTAATTGATAATATACCATTTTGACACACATACTAAGGTATTTATTCTTATTTTATTGTACTAAACTCATTATACATATACAACGAATGACGGTTTTTTACTCTTTCTCTATCGACATTAATAATTCTTTTGTACATGTCTCATAATATCAAAAATAACTTTCGCCTCTTTCTATTAATTTAATTTTATTATAATAATTGCGATCTTGTTTGTACCTTTTCTTTATTATTTGCGACTCAATTGTACTTTTCTCATTTTTTTATTTATTCCGTTTGTTAATTTATTATTACAATTTGTACTTGCTAGCAGAAACATGTTCCTTTTGCACACGCACAATTCGGAGGAACACATTGGTGTCAACTACAATCGTTTATTTGATTTTCTCTCAATTTGAAGCGAGTTTTATAATTGATATTGCGTCCGTATACGAATTTTATTTAATTTATATATATTTTATCTACGTTATATCCATTTTTATCTTATCTTCACATTGAAAATGATCCAACAGGGATCGAAATGTTTGTTCTTATTCACTTACTGATTGTTAAATTATATTTCACGTTTTTTTAATTTCATGACATTGTTTATTTTATTTTTTAACCGTTTAATGTAGATTGTTATTTTGTTGTTTGATTTTTAGGCTCGTAGCCCTTTATTCTTTCATTTATTTAAATTTATTGAACCTTATTATTTTTATAATTTTATTGTATATCACAAAACAACATTTCCAGGAAGATTCCTTAATTTTAATTCCAATCACTCTTTTTGTCACAAAAGATGCATAATTATCAGTTTTAGATAAAATATTTCTATTATCACATCCTCGGTTTCAACATAATAATCTAACAGAAGCAATTCATATTTTTCTTAATAATGGCTATCCTCTCTCCTTTGTTTTTTCCACTATAGAAAGACGATTAAAATTTCACATACGTAATAAACAGATTACACATATCTCACGAATCAAAGAAAAATTTTTCACAATTAAATCTATCTCCGAAAGTTTCTCATCTATATCCAACATATTTCATATTGTAAATTAGCATTTTCTATTACCAATACTCTAAAAAGTATTATAAAGAGAGGAAAGGACAACCTAGAATTACTTTCTAATCAAAATATGATCTATAATATCTCATGTAATGACTGCGAGGCTAGCTATGTCGGTCAAACAAAAAGAAAATTGAGTACGAGAATATGTGAACATATTTAAGATATCAATAAAAAACGGATTCTCCGTCATATCCGATCACCGTATTAATTTCAACCACAATTTCAGATGAAATGAAGTGAAGATTTTAGATAGTGAATCTTCCTACAATAAGAGATTGATTTCTGAAAATCACATATAAAAAGACAAAAACAGGGCTTAAATAAACAGAACGACACAGAATCGTTGCTTGAATCTTATCTACGGATTATCCGCCCACAATCTTTCTCGCCTTTTTAATTCCTCTTTTTCTTTATCACTCCTTCCACAACTTCTATCCTCTCTTACTTTCCACCTCCCACTACTTTCTAATAATCTTTTCCTTCCTTCCTTGAATGTTCAATTTGTGAGTTTATTATGTCTCATAACACCAAGGAGACATTACATCGTTTTATTTCTTTTCGACTTGTCTCTATTTTTAATTGAATGTCTATACCTGAAACACCTTTTATTTTTTGACTTAAGAAGACTTCTAGATTTGTTACATTTAAAGTATTTATTCATATTAATTTTAATGGTTACTAAATTATAATTTCATTAAATATATGAATATACTTTTGGCAATTTTAACTTTTATTAATTTTGCTTTGTATTATCTCAATATACACATATATTTGTAAACATATTCTTTAAAAATGTGTCGATCTAAGGATGTTAAAATTGATTGTCACCTTCCATTTGTTCTTTTCGATGAACTAGTTCTGATCTAGTGCAATATACAATATGTTAGAGTTGTGTGAACCAAACAAACTATACTTCTCTCATTCTAAGTTACTGCATGAGTGTCCACCAGAACTTGATATGAAAAAGAACAGACCTCTTTCTCATTTTGATCAGTCTACTCCATAACCATTTTTAATAAAAGAGGCTGTATTCTTAAACTTTGTCAGGATAATGATTAATTAATTGTAGCAAAAATTTTCTAAGATATGGTATGTCATTTTCTATAAAGACAAGGATATTACGATTAATAATGCCAAATACTTGTCAGACAACAAAATAGATGAAAAAAAAAACTTTCTCACTAACTTTATTTTCTTAAAAGTCGTTGTAAATAATATTTAAAAAAATAAACTATTGCATCAAATTAAAAATTAAAAATCAAAAGCCAAATGTGTGTGCTACTCTCTTTACTAATCAAATTAAATTCTATCAAATTAAAAAGTAAAATCCAAGTGACAATAAAAATATAAGTATAAAAAACACGAACGGGTAAGTGAGAATAACTCCACGGATTTTCTTTGAGTTTTCTTGAAAGATTTATTCTTCAATTTCTTACATTAGTCTCGTACGTTTCAACTTGTTTCGAGCAATCTTCAACGAATAATGTTTGAATGTTCGTGATTATTTATTTTGCATAGTGTTCATTACTGATTCGCAACGGATGTAGCCCCAAATTTTCTAGTTCGGCTTTTTTATTCCGTTGTTTGTCAGAATGGAAAGTACATTTTATTTAATTTGTTGATTTTTATTACAACATTTGTCAGTGCTTATGATTGTCTTCAAATCTGTCTTCTGCTGCAAAACTTATATATTGCCCGAGAGTCCTAGTTTATTTTGTTTTTAAAATCCAAGTGGTAGTCTCTTTATCGTCTACTTAACTTTAATGATGTATCAAAGATGTATAAAAGATATGATATCAACAATTGGCGCCAAATTAAATATCATATAAAATTAATTAAAGAATATAATTCAAGTACTATCTTTAATTTTTATAATGAAATCTAAGTATATCGTTGAATTCCTATTGAAGAATCTTCCGATCTTTTAATTCTTTTTAAAAGAAATTATTATATCACAACGAATTATATCACAAGAAATTATTATATCATTCCAACACATTCTCTCTTTCAAGCTGATTTTGAACCAAATTAAATTATAGTATGTAAGTTATAATATAACCTGTAAGTTATAAACAATATAATTATGAACAATATTCCAAAGGTTTTAGCCACCAGTCTGACACGCCTTGGATAATGCAAATTCTAGAGGTATTGTAATTTTTAAGTGTCAACTTGAAAAGGACGTTCTAAAGCCGTCTGTATTACCAACTAAATCGTAATTTTTGTATAACAATTACTTTTTTCCTCTTTTACAGATTCGAAAAACCTTTTTCAGGATTAAAGTATACGCATTAATGTCTGTAAGGTAGAGCTTATACCGAGAACGACAAAAAATTTCAAAATTGAAATCTTAAGAAAAATTTTTTGTCATTTTCGATATAAATTCCACTTCACAGACACATATTAATGCATATACTTTTGAGAAAGAATTTTCGAATCTGTAAAAAGAAGAAAAAAGTAATTATTATACAGAAATTACAATTTAGTCGATAATACAGACGGTTTTAGGAACCCTAGAGATCTTGAAGATATAAGAATATGTAAATATAATAGAATATGTAATAAAAAATGAAGGGTTCCATTTAAAAAATTTTAGGTAATCTTGATTTGATCTTAAGGATATCTTTTCATGGCCAACCAAGGTCACCAACTTCTTTCCTCCTTGAAACCATAAAACTTTTGTCTAAAACATTTTTGCCTTAAACTTATAGATTCTGAGAAAATCGACTGGATAATTAAAATGATCCATCCTGTATAGGGGAAAATGGGAGAATTGTCCATCATTGCTGTGAAGTGATTTTTGAAGTTGAAATCAATATAAACACGGAAATACAAATTATAAACATTCTTCTATCGGTGTGCATTCTCATATTGAACATTTTTTCATTTGATGACATCGTATTTGGGAAAAAATAAAAAATGCAAAAGCGAACAAATTTTTTGCGCGCCAGATAATTGTGCGCATGAATTGGGTAGTTGTGCGCAAAGCAAAAGTCGTAAGAAATTATAAAATTAATAAAATAAAAATTAGTAATTAGAAAGGTCAAAAAACACGAGCAACATTTATTGGATTTTTAAAAATAAATTAGTTTATTACAATATACATTAAGAATTAAGTTTTTTATTTATAAATTAATTGGAAATGTTTCGATTGCATTAACTCTTCTTCAGTGCATATACAAAAAATAATTAAACATTGAGAAGAAAGATACAATATATTAACATGAAATCACATCACAGGTTGAACACAATAAATTTAACATTACAAATAAAATTATATAAAATTGATAAGTCTTTAACGTCATCTTATTGTCAAGTGAATTTAACCATTTTGTCGTTAAAAATTTTATTTCGGCGAAAAAAACAGAGCCTAAAGTTAAAATTCTATTATTAAAGTCATCTTCAGAAAATTGAATAGCGAAAATCCAAGTTGAAAAATTGAATAAATATAAAGAAATAAGCTATGAATATGTATCTAAATAAGCTATGAATATGTGCTATTGAAGACTTCATGTAATATCTAACGCAGATAAATGAATAACAATTCATAATTCGCGTAATCATGCAAGTTACTTTTTAAAGTGACTTTTCCAACCTTAGTGCAATTTCAACGTTTAGTTAGTTATCATTATAGTTATAAAATTGTGCAACGTCATTATCAAATTATTATCATAAAAAGTAACGAAAAAAGTAACGGAATAGTAACGCTTCTATTCCCTGATTATAGATATATGTATATGTACGTTCCGAAAAAAATATTAATTATATTTATATAATTTATATAAGAAAACTAATTTAAAAAATCGAAATCAATTTATAGTTGTTAAGCGCTTAACGCAAATATTAGAATTAAAAGTTGAACTACTGTAAGCAGTTTATATTTGTGTCTCTATCGAGAAATGGCTAATTGCTGAACCGGAATAATTAATGTGGTGCTTTATTCACGGATCCTTAACGATGGATCCCATTATATCTCATGTGAAAGATGTCTTTAATTAACACCTGATATTTCTTTTTTCTACGACGTTACCCTAATTGCGTGCGAATAGTAACCTTAATTAGATCACGAGTATGAAAAATGTTCTATATCTATGATTAGACCTTTTAGTCATGTTTTTCATACAAGAATTCTTAAAAAATGAGAATGTAAAGATTACAAATGAGCATGAAAATTCTTGCATTTTTCTAAGAGAATCAATACAGTTTATTATAAATATACGCTGTCAATTTTAATTATAGTTTACTGTAATTACACATTAAATTAACTTAAATAATAAATAACGTAACCACTCTCTGAAGTCACTCTAATTGTAAGACATTCTGTCAAACAACTAGAGCTTTCAAAATATTGTATTTCTATAAACTGAATAAATAACTCTCACACATTGGCTGTTACTATAAAACAGTATAATATATAAAACTGACACATAATAGCTTGATCTTTTAAATCGAGCGTTGACGTCTCTTGGATTGCATCTCTTGTTTGCAGATGCAAATAATAAAGTTGAAATCAGTGTCGATGTTGATATTATCACTATCTCTTACGTGGCAGTTACTGCACTGCAAGAAGTAATCGGTTACAATGCCTCAAGCACCGATATGCAACAAGTCGCGGTCGACGCACCGAGAGAAGCATATAGCGCGCGATCATTAATTAACGCTCGGCCGCGCTTGATTGCGTGTAACGCGAAATTCATCGCGGCTACAGCCTTAACCGGCGGACGCCTTAACGAATACAAATGTGGAATTATAATTCGGTGAACCCGGTCTTAAGACCGTACTCCGTTAAGGCGCGAGAAAGGAAGGGGCACACAGGGCAGGCAGGGACCTTTACGAATAATCATCTCTACCCCATTGTACCCGATGCACGCCACGGAGCTGCAAACACGCGCTTCCCATTGGCCTTATTAATGATGCCATTAACCTTATCATCGAACTGCAAACATCTGCGCCCAGCGACGACGATACAGCGCGGCCACGGTACAATTGTCCTGTGGTGCGCAACGGCGGTTAGCGTTCAATTGATGAGATTCGTCACTGAAAACAAAGCAGATGGAGAAACGGAACTGTGTATATAATTACACGCACCACTACACACAATTCCGCAACAATTTACTCATCGAAATAATGTGATGTATATTATGGAGGAATGTTACTTCTTAGTTTGTTTTTTTTACACAATTTTAGTAGATAGAATTTTAAATAATCTAGCAGTGTCAATTTAAAGCAATGCAATGTGTTTTACATAAATATAAATGCCTTTTAGCGAAGTGAATGGTAATTAAATCAATTTGTTATTAAGTATTTGTTATAAGGTAAAATTAAATATAAAAACCCCGCAAAAATGATTTGGAGTATTCTACGTATAAAAAAGGAAATTATATGTTAACCGTTCAATTCTTCTAAGATATGTTTAATACATTCAACGCGAACATAAAATTAATGATAACAGAAAAAGAATTCTTTTCGCCGACTATCACGACACTCGTATCATAAACAAGAGCTCTAGTCTCAAATATCAAATTAGGATTAACAAAAGTTATAAGGTCTCCTGCAAAACCATCATCAGAAATCAACAAAGAAAACCGTTGTGAAAGATATTTGGCTCCAGCAGGATTCTTATGTGTTTAGAACATTTATATTTCAAAAAAAGTTTAAAACATGTTTTAAATAAACATTTGTTTTAAACAAGTTTTAAATGTATTAAAACTCGATCTATAATTGCGTAAATATTATTGTAAGTAGTTGTAACGTAGTTGTAATAAAACGTATAAAAAGAAGAGCATAAGAAACCACCGCACAAGTTATAGTTTGTAATATTTAATTATTATTACATTAATTAAAACATTAAACGTTTCTGGCCATCTTCAGTAAATTCATAATATTCTTAAAACGCAGAGTTACATCTAGTTGACATTAAATTCAACCGTCGTATGTTGTAATTATATAAACGTGTTCTTTTCTATGTGAAGATGCTTCGTACAATAATGTTACAACGCCAATTATCATATCACGGAAAGTGTAGAACGAGAATTTCCAGATTCTAATTTAAAACAAATTTGTATATTATTAATATCTTCTAATCGGAATATAAAAGAATAGAATCATTACCTGTTTTACAGCAAAAAAATAACGATGAATCTCAAGTACATCCTTTGCACAGACAGAAATTTGTCGTGACGTTGTGTGTTGTTATTTGTCATATATATCATATATTTTACCACTATTTATATATATAAGTCAACAGTTTAGAAAGTTCTAGAATTATTTATTAACTAAGAGAGAGATCTTTCTTAAGAAGAGGAAGATAAACATCAGGCAAACCTTCCGTGTCACTTTGCTTATTGATACCACTTGTTTGGCCTTTTATATGTATCATTTCAGAAATTCTTCTTTTCATTAATGATTGTTCTGTGTCTAAAATTCTTATGTTATCCCAATCCAATTCATGCATTTCATTCAAAAGGTGACGTGAAACCACTGATATCTCGGAAGTGGGTTTTCTTATGTCAGCCTTATGTTCTTCTATACGAGTTTTTAATTTCCTTTTAGTGGCCAACATAAGACGATTCACAATTTAAATAATTAATTTTGTAGATACTACTCCACAATGGTCATCCTTAAGCAAAGGATCCTTTCCAGTCTTTATAAATGTATTCAATTTATTCATAGGTTTATAAGCTATATTAAAACCATGAATATGTGAAAGTTTTTTGAATTTTTCAGATACTTTGCTTAAGTATGGTATCTCGTGAAAAATTTTTTCTTTGAAATTCGCATTAGAATCACGTTCATTATTATTTTCTTCGCGATTTTGATCTAAATTAGTTCTACTCTCCAATGTTTTTATTCTATTTTTTATTGTTGAAAATATGAATTTAAGGATAACCATTACTTAAAAGAGTGTGAATTATATCAGAGATGTTTTTTTCATGAAATTTAGGAAGAGATAAAAGCAAAATTCTATCAAATTGCCCAATGATTACTCCCCTTTTATGTACTAACGGATGATTCGAAAAATAGTTTAAATATCTCCCAGAATTGGTAGGTTTTTTATAAATATCAAAAATAATACTTCCCCCCCCCCTTCTTGTCTCATTAATTTTACGTCTAGAAAATTTATGCCGTTTTCATCGCCAAAGTCAACAGTAAATCTAAGCGTAGTTAGTTGTAATAATTGATCAATCACAGTTGAATAGAATATCCGAATGTGATGAATGAATTCTTATAACTACTTCGTACAACTACTTACAACTACGTTTACGCAATTATAGATTTGGCTTAAAAAAGTGTATTGAATTAAGGATACATTCTGATGTAACCACATAAAAAATAAGACATTTTAGAATTTTTCTTAAAAAAAACTATAAGACATACGATTCTAATTTTTCACATATTTATTAATACACATGTCAATATATGAAAAAAAATTTTACAGCATTATTTTCATTCCAAAATTCTAAGAAGTTAGTTGAAAGGCGCAACGTTGAAAAAATGAGATAATCAAACGGTGACACATCTCGAAAACCAATAGCCTGAAATCGAAAAATAAAATTTTTTCTTAAAGTTTATTTGCGTGGCTATCGCGTAAACTAAAATTATTGAAAAATATTAAAAATTCGCGAGTTGACACGTGTATTTAGAAAATGATGCGAAAAAACGCTTTTTTCGCTCAAAATAGTTGGATAAAAATTTAATTTTTATTGAAACCGGTTTATTCTAGTTTACGCGATAGCTAGTCAATCTGCAAATACAATGCTGCAAGAATTTTTTTAATCGGTCGACTAATTTTTCCGAAATTGTGTCAATCGCCAAAAAAAAGATTTAAGAAAAACATGTTTAAAATTTTTTTTACAGATTTTTTAAAAATAAAATGATAATTAAACTATTTACCGTTAATCAGCAATTCCATAAAGTAAGCCTTCAATTTTCTCAAACATCTCTTGCTCAGCTGATTTTGCTTCATTTTTAGTCCTAGTTTCTTTTGACTGTTCAATGGACACGCGCTCCGTTTGCTTCAAGCGTTCCTCATCCCGCTTTTCGATGCTATAATTGGCTCAATTTGAACTCCCATCAGCTCCATTATCTTAAAAAGTGTGAAGCTATCTTCATTAAAAATCACTGATACCCAAGTAGCAATTGTAATCACAGTTTTTCCTGCAAAATCGTGCTTAGGTGCTAACTGCCACAAGCTGTGATTATAACTCTTATTGTTGTTTTGAGTGTTCCTTTCTAAGCAGCATTTTAATAAATCATCTTCAGTTAAACTTTTATAAACTGGTTTAATCATAGCTTGAACATCATCTTCTTATGTTCGTATGACTTGTCTTTCTGAGCTTGCAAGTACTTGTACCAATATCGCAGTATTAATGTTGCGGTTTAAAGTCAATAGAAATCTTGTGGTAAAAACCTGCCCAAACTTCTTTCCTCATATTTTCTACAGAATCTGGATGACGTTGCCAGACTGTAGTAGGTAAACATTTCTCTAATAGTTTTCTCAGTGAAATTTGCTTCTTTCTTTCTTTTTTTCCGGTTTTTACCTGCACAGTGTCTTTCTTCTCTTGTTTTCATAGCAAAGTAATCTGTTTTTTACGTCTATTAAACGTTTGTACATGTGTTCGCTTACATGTAAAACACACTCCAATTTGTTTATTAAAAACTCAACGCCGTCCAAAACAGTTTTAAATGTTTTTGAGTCGCCATCTCCAATGTAATTTGCATATCTTACGCCCGCGCCATGCAATGCTTGTGATCTCTGAAACATTTCAACAACTCCATCGACTTCCATCTTGCCAGAACTTCCTTCGTGATCAGCTTTGCATTTTTCTTTGAACATCCCACCACATACTCTGGTGTGCCAATTTTTTTTCCAAATCGTATATTCAGAACAGTAGCTCGACTTCATTACAAGATCTAATATTTTATTCGTGTACTTTCCAATCAAAGTTACAACGCTAAATAAAGAAGTATAGCCTCTTTTTATCCACATTCTATCTCCAGAAACATTCAAATCATTCAACTGCAGAATTTTTCTCTATTTTTTTCGTCTTTAGCTTTTTTAATAACAGAATCGAAAACAGATTTCGTAGCTACTGAAATATTATTCAATATTCCATAGTATTCACTATTGCTTACATTATGAATTCCAATGCCTAACAGTCTCATTACAAAAATGAACTTTCGATTTATTTCGAATGCATTGTTGATAAATGGAGAAGAATTCAGCTTAGTACCTTTACAAGAACATAAAACTTGTGAATAAAATCCAAGAAATCGTTCATCTAATTTTGTAAAAGTAACATCTCCATTGCAATCTTATACTTTACTAATTGTGCCAAAGGTATGAAAATGTCAAAAAACGAAATGATGCAATAACTAATGAGAGAATTCACTCCGACGCAGAACTGTTTCTTTCCATTGAATTTTTTCTGCAGAAGTATTTGTGAATTCTGTCGAGGTTTCAATAGTGTGTCGTTTTCGTGGAACTTCCTTGGTGTAGATCGATCACTGCTTGATTGGATCGATCTCCTTTTCGATCCAGAGGCAGATTACAGCTTCAAATACTTTACGCTACGAAAATCGAACGAAAACTGAAACACCAAGGCTATTTCGTTTTGCTCGAACGAGAAGGTTTTTACGCACATCTTTAAATCTTTTTATGTAACAATATAGGATTCCTTTTGAATTTTCAAACAGCTACTCACAACAACTGTTTGTCTAATCCCCTTATTCAGCTCCGCTACCTACGCTCCGAACATCGTATCCTTCGCCCTTCTACCTACACTTCGAGTGCCGCTCGACTTTTGGCTGTAGAATCGTTAATTTTTCGAATTTTTTTCTGAAATTTTGACATTTTTGTATTCTTGAAATGTTGTACAATCGAAATATGCAATAAAAAAATCGATTTTTTTTTAACACCAGAATGTACCCTAAACATATTTTTAAAGAAAAAAATGGTTAATATAATTTTATTAGTATAATTTTTGAAATTTATATTATTATAATTTTCATTTATACTCTGCAATACTGTATTTAGTTTATATTTTTATAATAAACAAAGAAAGGAAACTTTTTATAACGTACTAATATGGCCGGTCTTACCAACTCCAATTAATCTAATTGGTCGAATGAGTGTCAACCGTAATTGGTTAATTTTGCAGAACAATTGCGATTGGCCAGTTCCAATCAGTGACAATCGGTGATTCAATTAATCACCGAAGTTGGTGAAACCGACCCATACTGAATGTACACATATCGATTGTAACATTTTTTTGGTAATAAATAATTACGTCATTAATTGATCAAAAAGATGACGTTATTATTACATCTTAAATAGGTCATGAAGTCAATAATTTAAAATGATTAACTATCGACGTCAAAATAACGATAGCTACCTGGGATTTATAAAATTATGTGTTTATTAACATATAAAAATAAACAAAAAACAATTTTTCAAACAATTGACTTACCTATTTATCTTATATTTATTTACTTATCTTCATAATTCACGATGTTCAACAGGTGAATTAGAATCCCTGGTCTAGAATAACAAAAATAACAAAAAGAATGTTACAATCGATCTTTATAATGTTATACTTAATGACGTCGAATAAATGGCCAATTGTCGACGTACTAATAACATTATTAGTGATAAATTAATAACGTCATACATTTATTCCGTTAATAACACGAAAATAATGATGTATTTTTTAGGTCAGTTTATGGCATTGTGTGAGTGATAAGAAATATAAGAATTCACATAATTTTTACGATATTTAGACAAGAAGTTTATGGATGTTTATTGATGAAGTTTATTTATTATATTTATGATTCTTAAAATAAAGTGGAAATTACAAAAGTAATTGACTTTACTAAAATATTTATATAAATATTTATATCTTTAATACCAAATTTGTTTATTTTTGTAATTTTCACTTCGTCTCATAAATTCGTCATAAGAATGACTAATTAATGACGTTAAATAGATGACACCTTGCTACCTGGGATTGTATCACTTTGCTTCTTATTCCTCTAACTTTCTTTTATGAAAAAAAAAAGAACGGGTACTTAAGTCATATTAAGTACATGTATCCCATCTGATTTATGTACCAATGGAAATGAGTTGAAACTGAATCATGATTATTACTTCGCAACAAATAGACCGAAATGAATCAAACGCCATTTTTTATAGAGAAAAAACAATTTTATTACCATATATATATATATATATATATATATATATATAAAACATATAAAAAAAAT
>JAANIC010005572.1:1372382-1383492 GCA_017607545.1 Acromyrmex charruanus | reverse complement strand
TGTTTTTTTTATTTTTTTATTTTTTTAAAAAAAATTCTGTAGAAGCTTGTTATTCTAAATTACTCGAAAAGGTGCTTCAGAACATTAAACAATTTTTTTAATTGAAAAAATAAAACAAATTAATTTAAAACATTTAGGAAAATTTGTCATTATGAAGTAAAATTATAAAAAAATGGTACACCTTATATAAAAGTAAGGTCTGACTCTGCAACTTTGTCGTAGAGAAGTTTTGTAGGACTTGTGAGGGTTGTCAGGAATGCTATGAATTAGCGAAGGATGTTTTGTACAATTTGAGCCGTTACCTGACAACTGGATTTTCTTCTTAATCTCAACAATCTTTTTATTGAGCTCATTTAACTTGTTCTCAGTGGCGGATAGAATCAGATGTTCAGACATGATTTCGCGAATGAGAAAAGGTGTCCACGTAGAACACTGTATCGACCTAATAATGCCGTCGTCGTCCGGACAACTAGNATCTAGTTAGATAATAAATTCAAAATTCTAATATTTGCAAGTTATACTGAAAAAAGAAGTGCTTAAGATATTAAAATATTTTATTCTTGTCTCCATTTTTTAAACATTTAAAGATGTTTTAGATTTAAACTTTTTCAATAGACAAAACACTACGTGTTTGTCTATTGAAAAAGTTTAAAATTAAAACATCTTTAAATGTTTAAAAAATGGAGACAAGAATAAAATATTTTAATATCTTAAGCACTTCTTTTTTCAGTATAACTTGCAAATATTAGAATTTTGAATTTATTATCTTTAAGTGTTTAAAACACATGTGTGTGAGGAGACAAGAATAAAACACATTAATTTTTATAATGTAATCTTTGATAATTTTATCTTTTCTTTATTCTTCAAATTATGCACTTCATGTAACATCAATTCTTGACATATAACCGAAAAATCAACTTCTAGTTGTCCGGACGACGACGGCATTATTAGGTCGATACAGTGTTCTACGTGGACACCTTTTCTCATTCGCGAAATCATGTCTGAACATCTGATTCTATCCGCCACTGAGAACAAGTTAAATGAGCTCAATAAAAAGATTGTTGAGATTAAGAAGAAAATCCAGTTGTCAGGTAACGGCTCAAATTGTACAAAACATCCTTCGCTAATTCATAGCATTCCTGACAACCCTCACAAGTCCTACAAAACTTCTCTACGACAAAGTTGCAGAGTCAGACCTTACTTTTATATAAGGTGTACCATTTTTTTATAATTTTACTTCATAATGACAAATTTTCCTAAATGTTTTAAATTAATTTGTTTTATTTTTTCAATTAAAAAAATTGTTTAATGTTCTGAAGCACCTTTTCGAGTAATTTAGAATAACAAGCTTCTACAGAATTTTTTTTAAAAAAATAAAAAAATAAAAAAAACACCTATAATTAATTCAACTTAAATAGAAATTTAATGCTTTATTCTTTTACACTTTTCTTATATGTTGTTTTACACTTCTTTTAAATATTTTAGAGTGGATATTTTTCTAATATTCTAAAAAAGTAGATAAAGATAAGAATTGAAATATTACAAATATAAATCTCGATTTCAAAATTATGAAAAAGTTTTCAGTCCAAGAATAATGCGTTGAAATGCAGTGTAAGTGAAACACATATATTTTAATCTTCATATTTGTTACACCACACTGCAAGGCGTGCAACCAAAAAGGGACAGCTCACTGACATTTCAGAATCGTGATCGTATTATACAAAGATAAATATGAACAAGTCGAACTGGAATAACCAGTATCTGAGATGGCACGTCTCGCGTATATAAAAATAGCTCAAAAGTAGACTGAAAAAGGGAGGGAAGGGCAAAATCAGATGAGATACAATCAATTAAATTGCGTGTCATAGAGAACGCTACAAGATTATATTTCCATTGCATAATATTGGTTGAGATAAATTATCATGTCGTTAAATATAGTGGGAAAAAAAATTGTAAAGAAAGTGTGGTTAACATACAATAGTTCTATAATTTCATGACATATAAATTAAGAATATAAAAAGTTTGTTACCTACAAATAGAGACAATATTTTAATTAGATATTTATATTAATTCATGACCAGAAAGATCAAATACTTATTTATCGATGTTATGTCCTTCTGTATATTTTTTGTGTTGTATTATTATATTAAATGATTTTACTTTAATTATATTATTTTATTTATGAACAACATTTAATAATGATTAATAATTTAATTGAAATTATAGCCTTTGCGCGCGCGCGCGCGTGTGTGTGTGTGTGTGTGTGTGTGTATGTTTTATGTATATTCAAGAAGTCTATATTTCAAAATAAGATTTTAATACGTAATAATAAAAGACATTTAATTTCAATCTTTATTATTTTATTATTCTCCTTTCTTTTCATACTTAAATTTCTTTTATATTCTCTTTTTAAATTTTATTTTATTTAGTACATTTATATTATTTAACAAATTACAGTTGGCTTAGTTTTAATAATTTTCACAAATTAATTAATATACAGTTTTCTAGGCAAATTGGTAACAAAATTTTTAATTAAATTAAAACTGCCAGAGAGAAAGAGAAAGAAAGAGAATAAATTCCTGTGCGTAAGCTTCTTACAGTATATTTACGTTCCCATTAATGAGCTGATGTTGGATGCTTGATGTATATTGATACAATATACAAATAATAAGCAGCTTGATAGTGACAAGCGTTGAATAGATTGGCTTTTAAAGATCTCATGTCATTATAGGAAACCGAGTTGAAAAGATTTACCTATCGTTGTATAGTCGATTCTTTGAATCCAGTCTGTCACTTTCTTGGAGTGTTACTATATCTACACACACAAACACACACACACACACACACACACCAAACCACACACACACACACACACAAGCGTAGTTACTATACCTACTATACTTACTCACGTGGCTCATCGCGCGTGTAGGATTCTAGGCAGTAATAACTGACGGCTAAGTTTTACAATTCCTCGTAAGTTGAGACTCAAGACACGTTCGTATTTCCAGTAACAGAGATTGAATTAACGTATCACCTCGAAGTCCTCGAACTGATTCGCTCATGCGAGCACGGCTCTCTCTTGAATTTTTTCTTTTTCTTTAAAGTAACTTATTGTTAGTAAAACGAACAGCTTACCATTAACATATTAACCTACGATCGAGTAATCACTTTTGTAGAAAATTGTTACCTTAATTTAAAGTTCGCGAGAGTATGTGTGGATAAATATATAAAATATATATAAAACACTGTTATACATTCAAATAACTAGCCCTGAGTTTTAGCCCTGAGTTGTTATTACAGAAAATTTTCAGCTACTATACTCCTGTGTTTATATTAATTATTGTTTATTTTATTTTATGGTACAATTTTCACTCATATCGTTAACTTCACGCGTATTGTTAGTTATTTATGATATTAAAATAATTAATAACGATTAAAACAAAAGGTGTAATTGTGTACGAAAAAGATTACATATTCTATTAAATCTATTAAATAAACACTATTAAATACACATATTATTACAATCCTTTTATTTTTCAAAAAACATAACAGGCGATTTAATATTTTTTTCAGAGGGTCAAAGAAAGGCTAATTTTGAGGAATATGATGCAAAAAAACGTGAAAATGCTCAAAAAATTTCTGCTCTCAAGAAAAAAGTCAAAGAACTTTACGTGAAATATGCGGGAGCGAAAAATGTATCGTGGATTACCTGAAGAAAAAAAATATAACAACCGATTAGCTTTTATAAACTAATACTAAATATTTTCTAGAATAAAGAAGCAATGGAACACGCGGCTCTACTTAGTCGTGATTCTATAGCTTGTGTGAACAAAAGTAATTTGGAAGAGATTATAACCACAGCAAGTGAAAATAATGTACGTCTAAGGAAGAAATTAGATCTAGTTAAATATGAAAAAGAAAAGGTGAGTAAATATATATATAATGTTATCTCGAGATATGACAGACGTTAAATATATTAATTCTATTAGCACGAACGTACTTTGAATATTTTGCAAACGGAAAGCAAGGTATTGGCGCATAGACGCGGTCATTGTGTATTCAAAAAAAAGACGGAAAATCCTATGAAGAAGGTAATTTAACCTAAGATCGGTATTCATATAGTATATTTTAAGATCGTCTTAAGTCTTAATATAATATATCTTAAGATTCTAATGCGGTTCTGCGATCGGTGTATCCCTTAAAAGATTTGTTAGATGGCGTGCATGTGAGCGACGATGCAAACTACGATAGCTGTGATTTTTAAATTGTTTATAGACCGTATAANTATATATATATATATATATATATATATATATATTAATATTGTTCTGTAAAGAAACAATGGTTACGTTCAGCAGAAAAAGCAGCTTTGCAACTGTTGTAAAATTCTTGAATATGATTGATTTATACATTTAGATCCAATGAGAAGCTAAGACCAATCATATTAAAGAATTTTACAATAGTTGTAAAGCTGTTTTTTCTACTGAATGCAGCCAACGTTTCGTTCAGCAGAGAAAACTAATCAGTTAGCCGCGCTTAATAATTCTTTAATATGATTGGTACTTGCCTTTAACTCTTCGTTGGGGGGGGGGATCTAAGTATAAGAACCAATCATATATATTAAAGAATTATTAAGCGCTAACGCAATCATTATCCGAAGGAGATTAAAATGAGAAACATACTTTTCAGATGTTTTTCTTTCTCAAAATGTTCGGAAACATACATTGTGCATATTAATTAAATTCTCAACACACTTTATTCTAAATTGTTCCATATTGACAAAGCGATATTCCATCTGGGATATCCAAGGAAATATCGTAAAACATTGTAAGATATCATAATCTTAAAATGTCCTACTATATTCAAAATTCTTCCATCACACAATACAATCTAAGAAATATTCTAAGATTATCCAGAGAACAGTAAATATTTGTAGTTGGAGAGTGTCAGAAAAAAACTTCTAAAAGGTTAGAAATAAAGAAGTCATTAGTTACTTTGGACACAAACGGTACGACATACTGCGTGTTAATTAAGATATATCTCATATGAACCCACATAGCACACTTTATTCTGGAATGTCTAACAGACGTCAATTTGGGATATGATAATCTTGTGATATCCGTGGATGATCTCAATTATCCAACGGATATCCATTATCCAGGTGTAAAAGTGTCAGCATGTGTGAGATCCCATAGACGTCTTAGACAACATCTATGAGATCACAAGTATACAGGGTGTTTGATAAGTAACGATAAAATTCTCGCATAAGGGTACAGCGCACTAAACTGATTCGAAAAGTCCTCTACCATTTTACAATTTTCGCAATAGTTAACAAGATATTACTAAAAAAATCACCAAATGTTGGTTTTCAATAATTTTTTATTCCAGTATTATCAATTTTACAGAAAAATAGCAAGTGATAAAAATTATTTATTTTCATAGAGTAACATTCTTTATTTCTAATCTTTTTATAGTTCTGACACTCCAACTGCAAACCTTTGCTGTACTCTGAGCTTTCTTAGGACATTTCTTGGAGAATTGTATTATATGATGGAAGGATTTGCATATGGATATAGGATATTTTAAAACATTAATCGAATATCTTATAATATCCCACGATGTTTTACGATATTTTCTTTGGATATCCTAGATGGGATATTCGTAGGATCGTTTTGTCAATATGGGATAATTTGAAATATCCTCAGGATAAAGTGTATTGTGTGGAAAGCTTACAAAGATTTTCATTACATATATGGTTCCGAACGCAGGGACAAGCGGAGAAAAAAAGATATCAATTTTTGATTGGAGACCACTTGTTTTATTTCAATTTTCTTATAGTATATTCAATGTATTTTTCTTCATAGAAACCAAAAATAATCATTATGATAACGCCAGACTTAAGAAAAAATTGATACATTGAAATAAAGTGAATAAAATCCTTATTCGCATCGTTATAAAGTCACTGTCAGTTATGCCTCAATGATTTAAAAATTAATTTCAAATTGGATAAAATAGCGAGTAATATTGCACCACTAAATGTTAATTAGATTATATTTTTCATTAGAATATTTGTTACAAAAAATATTAATAATCTTATAAAAAACGAAACTTCAAAATACAATAAATAAAACATTAATTATTGCTTTCCAACTAATCCTTTTTACGAATCATTTTGTATTTTTAAATTCGATTTATATCGACTGTAATATATTCATAATTGGTAACGAAAAAGTTCTCTTAAAAAATAATGATAAATAAGATATTTTCTTTCTTTTTATTCGAACTTGAGACCGACAGTGGTAAGATTACATCTCTTATTTGCATATTTACACACACACACACACACACACACACACACACACACACACACACACACACACACACACACACACATACAGGGTATTTAATAAGTAACGATGAAACTCTCATATAGGAGTAGAGTGAATTAAACTAAATCAAATAGCCATCTACCATTTTACAATTTTCTTAATAATTAACAAGATATCAATTACTAAAAATCGCCGAATATTGATTTTCGATAATATTTTACTCAAGTACTATATCAACTTTATAAAAAAAACAACAAGAGACAAAAAATGTTTATTTTCTTCGCATAGAGTTCTAAGAATTTTTTCAGAATTTTTTATCAACTTATTAGTACTGCATTTTCTTATTGGCAATTATTTTTACCAACATGAGAAAATATGATATCAAAAAATACTGAAAATTCTTAGAACTCTACGAAAAGAAAATAATTTGTCTCTTGTTTTTTTATAAAGTTGATAATACTAATAGTAAAATATTATTGAAAACCAATATTCGGTGATTTTTAATAATTGATATCTTTTACAAAAATTGTTAACTATTGAGAAAATTGTAAAGTGATAGAGGACTTTTCGACTCAGTTTAGGCCACTCAGTTTAGTCCTGTGCGAGAGTTTTGTCATTATACTTATCAAACACCCCGTGTATGTGTGTGTGTGTGTGGAATATTCTCGGAATACGTAAAGATGCACAAATGGAATTTTTAACTGATATTTAAATGTTGCTTTTACATTCTGTAAATATTTCGAATATTCGGGAATATTTTTTTGGAGAAGGGTTTTCAGAACCTTTCAGGAATAAATATTAAATTTTAAATATTTCAGGAATATATACTGAGCTGAGATAAGATTGTATTCCTAATGCGTTTTTCGATAAAATCGCAATCTCTAAAATTCTGTAGAGTGCGTAACGTAAGCTATAGCATGTTAACGCGCTAATATCGTTGAAACGTAAGAACGTTTTGAATATCGGCTATTAGATTTGTGGACGTATCCCCATCTCAAGATTATAGTTAAAAGATAGTCTTAATTAAGAACGAACTATGAATACCGGTTTAAATTCGCAACGTACTTCAAAGCACTGATTTTATAAATACATTCTTTAACTTGCTCAGAAAATCGAAACTTTGGAAGTACAGCTGGAGCATATCCGAATGATGCAAATTAAAGCAAATATTGCGCGTATGAAATATCGTTCTGTTTGCTCCGAATTAAAAGAGAAATCAGTACTTTACGCTTCCTCCTTGAAAAATTTGGAAGATGGCATAAAGCAACAAGAAAGCGAGATCAAACGTTTACAGGCAAGGCTTATGAGAAAAGTAACAGATAATAACGCTAAGAAAAAATTCGATGTTGCACATTTCATTTAACACTATGATTAATTGCAGGGAGTGAAGGAAGAAGCTATAGAATTAAAAGACAGCACTCAAGAGACTTTGGTGAAAGAGGAGATTGAAGAGACAAATTCCAGCAAAAAACGCGATTCTATTATCAAGGAATACAGGTTCACAATAGCTTTACATTAAAAAAATCATCTTTCTACTGCAATCGCATTTTCTGTGATTTCAATTTTGATAAACCCTCCTAAAAATTAATAACTATCTCAACAAAATGTTTTCTGATGACTAGCACATTACGAATATAATTCGGCATTTGACATTTCTACGTAATCAGGCAGCGCGTGGCGGAACGAAGGATGGAATTGGAACGATTGGAGCGTATGATATTTCATACCCGTCCGGGGGACGATTTCGAAACACGTGGGAAAAATCGCGTACAGATACAAGAGGACATGATCAAGGACGAGCTGGCGCGACTGGAGGAGGCGTTCGCCAAGCTGCAGAACGCTACCGGAGTGTCCAGGTCCGAGGAAGTTCTGAACCGGTTTCTGGGTCAGAAGGCCACCAAAGAGAGTCTGCAGAAAATGCGAACGGCCACGGAACAAGAGAAGATGGTGTTGGAAAAGAGGAGGCAGGAGCTTAACGCCGAGATAGAGATGAGAAAATTTTCAGAAACAAAGAGCGCCGAACAGTTAGTTTTCGAAAACAAAAATTAATAATAAATTTATAAAATGTCTGCTAATTAGATATATTATTAATTAGATATATTGATTTAATTAATTTTATTGTACTAAAAAGAAATCATTACAACTGATAATGAATGAATCAAACCTATTATCTACTTTAACTTACAAGATCTCTCTCTATTTTTAATTATGATTGCTTACTTCAAACTTATATTAAAAAATCGGCTTTTAAATTGATTCCACAAATTATGATGTCTGTCAAACTGGTTTCTTAAAGTATAGATTTGAAGAGACAGGATAATGTCAAAGTTGAAACGAGAAAATTTTCAGAAACGAAAAATAGTTAATTTTTTCGGAAAAAACAACTTTGTTGATAACAAGTTTATAAATTATCGCTGTAGTTTTAATTAATTTGTAATATTACATTAAACATTTCAGAAACGCGGAAGTAGTGGCAAAACTCAACTTGCAAATCGATGAACAGCGATCTCGTAGGGAGAGAGCCGAGAATGCAAGTCGACGAATCCGCGAGCTCTTAAACGAAGTAACTGGTATACTATATAAACTGTGTGAGAAATTCCAGGTGAGAGTTATTAATTATAAGTCCGTGGACGACAGAATCTAGATGGAGTCTGACAACTCGAGATAGATTCCGTGCTTAGAAAGGTCCCACGCTGACCGTTTTTCAAACCAGAAAAAAATAGACAATTTCTATAAGTCGTTCTAAATAAGATAGCATTTCTAATAGCATTACTAATGATATAACCAATTTTATGATAATATGTATGATTTTAAAAGTATTCAGTTATGATAAAAAAATAGCATTACATTAGTTTCTTAGTATTACATTAAGACTTGATAACTTTTTAGGCTATTCTAATAAGATTTAAGTTTAAAATGCTATTAGTACTAGACGAATAATAATAAATAAAAATGAGGTCAAATTTGAAAAGCCGCGCAATGATTAGCTGAATAAAAGAAATTAAAAGAAATACTTATTAATGTATGGTCAATTTTCAAAGTAAAGAACCTTAATTAACGCTTTTCTTTTAGCCGTGTGCATGTAACGTGTTCTTACAAATTATCACGTACAAGAGAACATATTTGGTGAATAAAGCTTCGTAATGTCGAAATGGAAGTGCCGTGTAAACGCCTAATTGAATTAGTAAAACCACCTTTAGTGATGTAGCTACGTGAACATCTTCGACTATTTATTGTTCCTGGAAACTTGATACCCCTAGCGTTGTCCATCTCGTATCGTTGATGGATTTTCCTGAATATGTCATGTTCTGTAATTCTCACCTCGAGTCACATCACCAGCGCCCGCATTAACACCTCGGTGTTCGATCGAGAATAAACATTTTTGTAACACGAGACGACCGCGTAAAAAATCAGTATTGATTCTATCGGAAATATACGTAGAACTTCGAACTCGTTAATTTCTGATACAAATTGTCTGGCCAACTCTTTCGGTATGTTCACACTAATGCTACCTTTGGTAAAAATTCTTATAATAAAAATTCTCTATTCAGAAATGGATTTATAGAAATGGATGGACCATGAAAAAAAAATTTCGTTTGAACAAATTAGGTATTCTTTAAAGATACATATTGTAATAAAAAAATTATTTCTTATTTTTTTTTAATTCCATACTAAAAAACTAATTTCGTTTTATTTATTGAAACTTTAGATAATGTTTTCTCTATTATTATTAGTATTTTAAAAAATAGTAAAAGAAGATAATTTTCAAGTATTTATAAAATATAAAAATTTTATTTTCCTTACTGCAGAAAAATTAAAATACTTCTTTTTTGATAGAGGAAAATTGTTTCTTAGGAATAGTTAGAAATAAAATTTATTATTAGATTATTGATTATGGTTTGAAATTAATTGTTGATTTGCAAAATTTAATAATTTATAATAAGATAGATTTAAAAAAAACTGGACGATAGTATTCTAGTTTTAACAAATAAGAAAACTGTTAACTTTAATAATTTTTTATAAGATATCTTACAACCTTTAACTTTTTTAATGCTTTCATAGGCTGTTTTACAATAAGAGTGAATGAGAATAATACTGTGTAAGCAACTGTAAGCTATAAGAAATTGATCAATCATAATCGATTTTTTTTTTCACATTCGATTGCGATTGTTCGATTTCTTATTATTACGATTTACAAGTTACTATATTACTCCCTTTGTAGACGGTCTTTAAGACACATCTCTTTCTTTTTTTTATTTTATTAATATAATATCTTGACATTTACAAAAATATTTATAGCATGTTACAGATACTCCTCTTGAGAATATTAAAATGGACGATACTTTAGCAATTATCGAATTATTAGGTAATAAAGTCAAACATGGTATGGACGTTTTAAATGCATCCGACAAATATCTTGAAACAATGGATGAAGCCTTGCTAGACAAGGTTAGTTTCAATTATCTCTAAAAAAAAGTTCTTGATAAGAAATCGCAACTAACTGAATATTTTTGAAATATTCGTTCCTAAAATAATAAAATAAGATTTCAAGAGTAATCCGGAATGTCCTGAAATATTTACAGAATGTAAAAGCAATATTCAAATAATTGTAAAATGTATATGTATTTATACATTATATTCAGAAAATGTTTCATATATATATATATATTTTGCAAAACTATAATATTAATTCCTAGAAATTTCAGAAATTCCGAAAATAATTGAATTAATTCTTAAACAAAATTATCAAAAATACATTTTATATATTTTTATCTTACATT
>JAANIC010005572.1:1304991-1371821 GCA_017607545.1 Acromyrmex charruanus | reverse complement strand
ATTTCTTAATGTGTCGTATATTTCAGAACAAGAAAAGAATGTTTACAGTATGTCCAAATATTAATGAAATATTTAAAATATTATATAAACAAATTTATTCATACAATATTACGTATACAAATATATGTATTATATGTAAATATGACAAAAATCACTCATTCAGCAGTATGAATCCCTGCCAACAAAAGTAGAAGATTAATTGATAAACAGAATTGTTATGTTTAAAATATTTATACTTAAAACAAATGCTTAAAACATGTTTTAAATACTGAAATGTTTTAAACAAATATATATGTTTTAAATAAATTTTAATAATGTGTTTAAAACAAATAATTAAATCATGTTTTTTTAAGGATGTATCACACGTACAGTTGCTGCAAAAAAAATTAAATTTGAAAATATTTAATATTTACACTTCAAATAAACTATATACATATAAAAGTTGTGTGAATAAAATTAAATTTTTATATACATTATATTATTATTTATTTAATAATACATTTTTTATTATTAATAATACATTTTACTTATTTAATAATACATTTTTGTCGTTTATTTATTTTATTTGTTATTATTTTTATTATTAAAAATTAAAATTAAAAATAATAAAAAATCTAAATGTTTTAAAATAATAAGTTCTCTAAATATTCAAAATAATTTATGCAAAGTTTCATTGCGATTTACGGATTAGTTATAAAGATATAGAACAAATAAATATTTTATTTATTTACTGGGCAATTATTTCATCGCGATATAACTCTATACATAAATAATCTTGAATACATTATATATTTATATTAAAGAATTGAGATTTTTGTCATTTATAATACAATTTTATAATACATTTCCATACATTTTTATTAGAGTACAGTTTATTAAAATAACTTATGATCCAGATAGTAAGTCATCACCAAATTTGTCGTATTATTTTTAAACGTGATTTAGAATAATCTGTAATTTTTTTAAATAATTTTGTTATCATTTTGAAAATATATGTAAGACATCTTTCAAGGAAATGTTTAACATAGATTTTAGGCGAATAATATCTATATACTTAAAGGAAAGGTTCCTATTATGAGATACCGAGTTCATTTTGAATAAATGCTCTATAGGCAGAATTTAAAAAAATAATAGGTCAGTAATTTTGAAGGGAATTTAATGAGCTTTAAAATAACGTTACATAAAATTTAATTCAAATTCCATTTTTTTTAAAGTTAAAGAAATGTAAAAAGTGAGCAAATCGGAAAGTCAAAAAATTGTGGTCCTAATATGAGATGCCCCGGGAAATCGATAGTAAAACGCAAAATATATCAGTGGTGTGTATGTATTGCAATTAAAAAACTGTATTTAATGTTTCTAAAATACAAACAAACACAGCCAGCGTGCGAGAAAAATGAGCATGCGATAGATTATACCCAGAATTCATTTTCAGGTAGTTGGAAATATTGGAATCAAGTATCGCGCAGATATAGGCATTCGACGTTCATTCCGATTATCTTTTTTATTATTGTACAATAACATTTATACTTTAGTAACAATTTTCACTATAACATAGGAGTATGGATTATTTCATATTAGGAATACCCTGAGTATCTCATATTATGATTTCCATGCCTTATGATTTTACGATTATCAAATTTAACTTCTGTAATTAAACAATTCAACATATCCCGTATTTTTCTATTAGTTCGATCTTACTCTATCACTACATGAAGAATTTATTGCCAAATATTTATTTATTAAATAATAAACAAAGTTTAAATGCTCATCTCAATGAAACTTGAAGACATCCAAATTCTAAAATCTTGTTTTAATGACTACAGACATAATCTAATAATGAATTTTCTACTAAATAGCTTTCAATACAAGAGCAATAAATTTATAGTGGAACCAGCAGATAGCGTTTATTAATTTAGTAGAAACACTGTTATCTCATATTAGGCGCTTATTTCATAACAGGAGGCTTTTCTCTATTTTTGTTTGTGTAGTATCTCTCATAAAAATTATTACAAATATGTAAAATTTACATTTTATTTATTACATAAATTATGTTTTTATTTGTAATATTCTTAATATTGTTTCTATTCAAATAAAAAAATCAAAATCTTGATTTAAAAACTAATTTCTTATATTTTACATTTATTTTTAATTTATTTTGCAAAAATTGAATTATTAGAATTTAAACTTCTCATTATAGATATCAATTTTGATGCTTTTTTTATTGCAAGTTTATTACGTGCTTTATTGTGTACAAAGACAAAAGTGGAAATCTTAATGGAAAGTGATAATCTTTTAACATCTGCAAAGGATGCAATAACATCTGCATGAACTTATATTGATAAATCAAACATAACATTTATGCTTTGGAAAGAACGCCATTATTGGTCTGACAAATATTGAAAATATGTAGTGCATGTTACGTATACTATAAATTTTCACTAATGGCAATGTATAATATATTAGAATATAAATTATACCGATGAAGTATTATAAAACGGCCGATCAAAAGCACTTTTTGACTTTCAAAGGAATCGGTGGAAACATTGGAAACCCCGCAATTGAAGAGTAGATCGAATTAGCATTTTAAGTTCTTAAGATTCTTAAATCCGGATCTACAATAAATTTTTAAGCCTTAAACCATAACGAATCACAATCAATTATTCTCCTTACATTCGAATGTAATTAGTCAATTTTTTATGGCTTAAAACATCCATTCTAGATCTGGACTAAGACTTTACCTAAGATAATCTTCAAATCAACTAAAATAAGAATAACCCATAAATATCAGAAATTTTAATAATGTTAAACAAGTTTTTTAAAAGTACTATTTGAAACATGTTTGAAACATATTCTTGAGGCTTCCATATGCTTCCAGGGTGCTTTCTACTATATATAAAGATTATGCGTTTTGCGGGTTTCCTCTGTGTCCAAATCCATTCTTGGAATGCCAACGTTTCGTGAACTTTGCAATCCATTTCATCAGAGCGAGGAGCAGTCTGATACAGTATCAGGCTGCTCGCCCTGATGAAGTGGACTGCAAGGTTCACGAAACGTTGGCATTCCAAGAATGGATCTGGACACGGAGGAAACCCGCGAAACGCATAATCTTTATATGTTCGAAACATATTCAAGACGTGTTTAAAATATGATTAAAACATGGTTTTTAAAATATCGTTTACAATATATTTAAAACATATCAAAAACATATTTTCAACAAAAAAACCACAATAGTGTTCTTTTTACAAGAAACATAATTTTTTACTAACTCTGGTATAAATAAAAATTCTATTAGGGAAAGAATATAAAAAAAATCTGTTCTTTTTCCACTCCAAGTTTTGAATTGTATTATATACTAATGTAATAAGTTAGTGAAACAGGTATAGTTTGTTTCATTTTAACTTATTGCGCCAGATTAAAACTAATTCAGAACTCTTTGAAAAAGGATTAACAAACCTAAAGTGAGCAGCATTTCATTTGTTCAATGAATCGTTGAATTTGAGCTCCAAGATAAAAATTAAAAAAATGTATTTTTGAAGTACAATTTTGTTTAAAAATTAATTCAACCTTTGAATTTAAAATTTTTGGAAAAAATTATAATTTTATGGAACATATGTCGAATTTACATTCAAATCGAAATACATCTAAATATATAACGACACAGTGAATGAATGGAATTTTTAATTATTATTTAAATATTACTCTTATAATACAGTCCGTAAATATTTCAGGATATTCCAAAATACTCTTTGATGTTGTTTTGGGATTTTAAGAACATTTTACAAATATAATTATTTATTTGATATCTGTATATTTTTTACTGTAAATTATTTACTTTTACAAAAAATTTTATAATTTTTCTAAATCGGCGACTTTTTAAATTTCCAACTTTCTTTAAATATTCCTTTACTGTTATATTACATATGAACAGATTTCTCGAATTTGCAAATTATGCGTGATTTATGTGAAAGAAAATTCAAAGGATCTCTAAATTGACACGATCGACCATAAATATTCGCTTTCGTCTTTCAGTTAGAAACATTGTCGATCGCTACAACCTCAGTAGAAGGCAGAACAATGCGTGTTAACAGCGGTGGGCCATTATTTCCAAGGTTTCCATCTTGTGCGACTCCGGCTGCTCCTCTGTCGGAGGACGAGGACGAAGTCCCGTCTCGAAACGCATTGAAAAGGCAAGCGCAGTTGCTCGTTGATACCAAAAGCCGTCGTAAAGGATTCACCTTTAGAAGATGAATTGTTTAAATAGTTCGAACGTAAAAACAAAGTCAACTATTATAAAACTTTTCTTATGAGCTATGTTGTACAGAGTGTTTCGCAATTCGCAAACAAAAATTTTAATATATTTTTTACTTCAAAATAAGACAAAAATCCTAATATGTCGAGGATATAATAGTATTCAAATTAGTAGTAATTAAAGTTAACTAATCGCAGAGCTAATATTTCAGCGCGCTCATCAATGACGATACATATATTGGACAAGTGGATGCTTTTACATATATTTATCCTTTATGAAATTGAAGTATCTATAAAATAATGTCAAAATGCTTCACTAATCATATTCAAACATAGAAAATAAGTACATATGTGTATATATATATATATATATATATATATATATATATGCAATGTAGGGGAGACCGGGGTCAGTTGAATATAGGGGTAAATAGAATAATCAAAGCTACATTAAAAACAAAACACGCGAGACATGCGTAAATGTGTCTGAGCACGCCGCAGCGACTGCCATTAAGTCTGCTGTAACATCTTATCGCGAACATATATGATAGAAGTTATGCCACAACTTTAAAAAATCGTACACCTAAGTAAATATTTTTATTTTTAAAGTTTACTATCGTATATGATTGTCTGAGATATTTAATTTTTACTTAGATAGTAAGTGTAGTTCTTACTTGATAAAGTCCAACAGATTTTTTTTTGTTTATGTGTCTCTGTTATCGTATATTGTTAATGTTTTTAAAAAATGAACGGATGGGGATAGTAGACCACAGCATAGAACTGTATGATTCATTTAGTGACGATTCTTATAATACTTACTCAAAATTTTATTCCTTTAAAAAGATTTTCCTCAGTGGTAAATGTTATAAATTTAGTTCCCTCATATCCAATCTCGAAAACTAGGCTTATTCGACATGTTTTGCAAAATGAACAAATTTTGGAAAAAGAAGTATTGCTTGCTCTGCGAAGCGAATGTTTGTGTTTAAAATATATTTTTATAAAAGTTTTATTAATATGTAGCCAAAGATGTAGCTTAAAATACAATAATCTTTAATAATCTTTAATACTTTAATAATCTTCATCGAATTACCTCGGTCTCAGGGCTGTGGAATCAGATGGAATGCATTAGAAAAATGCATTTTTTTTTCATATTAGTTATCAGTTTCCCCTTATTATTAAAATATTATTAGGTAGTTAAATGTACGTAGTAACTGGCGTAGAATTCATTTTTTCGATAAGTTTCTTAATTTTGTCTGTAAAAATTCGAAATTGAAAAATTAGTCTATTACCTTCGATCTCCCCTATATAAAGGAAAGTAATCTGTTATTATATTAAACAATTAATAACTGCATACTAATTTGAATTTTCTAAGATTATCATTTCATTTCTTGTATAAGGTTTGTCTGTATAAATACATTTTACATAAAAAATTTTAATTATAAGATAAATACATATTTTTATAAATAACACAAAATAGGCATTTTCCAGCAAGAGACACAGTGAGTAGATACAGTGAATCATTTCACTTTGTTTATCATTGGCGGACAATAAGGATGAAACGATTTTCTATATTACAACTGTATCGTACCAACTGTTTTTGTTGGAAGACCAATACGAATAAATATTTCTTTGTTATCATGTTTTAGATAGAATTTATATTTCATCATACACGTTTATAATATCCAGTTATACATCTCTAAAAAATATAGAAAAAGATATTAGAAAAAGTTTATAAAATATTAATTTCTATATAAAAATTCATCGATGAATAAGTATAAGAATAAATACATTAGTGTGAAGATAATTTTTTATATATAGTTACATGAGACAATCTAGAAAAAAATGAATACATTACAGAACCTGTATACTGTACTGTGATGAGAGTATAATCACTAACAAACTCGGTATTGCATTAAAATCGTATTCTACAAAATCAATAAAAGTACATAAAACTTTCATAAAAATAAGAGTAATAAAACTTTCATAAATAATCAACTTAACACGTTTATTATTATGCTAACTGTTATTCTTACTTATTAGAAAAAAATGGTAAAAATGTAGATCAGGGGAGCCACCCCCAATGACCTTGACCTTGACATATGTTGACAAGGTCATGACCCCGAGTGACCTTGAGGAAGTTTTAATTGTAGGACGTTACTTGTTAAGAAGTTATAAACGAAAGAAGTTTAAAAAATAACTTCTTCTTTTTACTATATGAATTTACTGCTTTAAAGTACATTCCCTCTCCCCCTGCTTCAAAGGCGCACGACTCTCACCTTCGCGTGAAAAGTTGGTGCCTTCCTAAGTAGAAAAGGAGAGGAGGTAAATCTCGCTTCGCGAAATCAATACATTGATCTTGGATTACAATGTATTGATATATCTTTGTTTTGATTTCTTCAATCATTTTGAATAGTATCGATCGATATGTTTCAGTTAGTCTCAGTCAGTCAGATTATTTCGACACAAGTAAGACACTTTACAAACGTTGAAAATGTAATGAATTCATTTACATGAAGTTACTACTCATTTAATAGAGATTATCTGAGAGTACTCAGTTAAATAGAGTAGAATAGTAATAATCACATCTATGTGTTTAAAAATAGGTGAAAAAAACGACACATTGATATATTGTTTCTGACAGTATCTGCAATTTGTGCAAAAATGAGAACATTAAAACTAATAAAGATGAAAGCAATTTCTATTTGTCTCTTATTATTTAATTAAAAATTCTATTTTTATTTACCACTTTGGTACATCATTGTTAGGTTTAAACTTCTATTGTCTCGTATTAAATATATCATCTAGCTTCTTCTTTTAGGGTAATTCCTAAAAATACGCTCAAAAAGTAGTATTACGTGTATATACATGCAAAAAGCAATATTACATGTTACGTACAAAAAATGGAGATTTTTTTAATAATAATATTAAATTTCATAAATTATCAACAATGCACTTTATTATACATTTATAAAATATGATATTCGTTAAGGAATAAATCTCAATTTTTTAATCACTAAAAATCATTGCCGACCTTAATGAACAAAATTTTTCATATACTTTGTTACCTCATAACATATTTTTTCCTGTCATATTGTATCTCTCTCATATGTAATATTTTTAGAAATTCGTTATATATTTTAAATACATATAAAACAGGTATAAAATTATACAAAAATTTCTGAAATTTAAATAAAAATTCTAAAAAATTATATAATAATTTAAAAAAATTTCACCAGGGGAAAACAATATGAACATGTTCGAATGACGTGGTTATAAATACGGAAATAATTAAAGATCGGGCGATTTTTATGTGTTATTGGCCAAGTAAACAAAAAGAACGAACTCGATTGAATGTATTATGTTGCTACTACCTTTTCGAAAATGAAACAGGAATATTTGCAAACAGAAAGATTGATAAAATATAATTTTTGATAAATATGAAATTATGACAGTTTACGAGAAAATCTGAGCAATGTGTCGTATGATACAAGGAATCAGAGAATATAAAAAACAGATGACTTTTTCAAAATTATCGAAGTTAATAAAAAAAAATTTTTCGAAGAAAAATGAAGAGAATTATGCGTGGTCTACAATAAGCAGTAGCAGTATTGGAACTAGTGGATTAAAGGTACTTTTTCATATTGACGCTCGACGCACATTTTTAGCGTCAAAGCAAATCACGTGATAAAAATTGATCAATATTAAGTGTCAGATTCGATCATGTAACCTACACGTATATTATTTTACAATTATATTGTTAAGTGAAAAATTACAGCTAACGGAGTTACGTTACATGTAACTTTGTGTTTGCTGGGAAAAGAAAGAAGATAAACGGAATCGTAGAATGTTGACTAATACCTACATTCATATTTACTGTAATTATTGAATCATTAATATTCTGCTACTGTGTCCATATTAATGAAGAAAACAAAAAACAATATGTAATCAATCGCATTATATGGACAATCGCTATAAAATATACATCGACAGCATATAATATTGAGATTATGTGCAACTTTCGTTCATTCCGCAAATTGTAACGGTGAAATTATAGCGAAAATAGCTGCACAACTGTGATTCGTCATGTTGATACAGCGAGTTCTGTTCCGATGTCAATTTCCGCTTTAGGGATACATGGAGTCAGAAATATGGAATGGATAGTGGAAAGGATAAAAAAAGAAAAAGACAAATGGTAGAGATTAATCAATCAGAACAATTCCGTTACGTTATTTCATAGCTGGGTTTCACATGAGAAATTTATGGAAACGGAATAACATCGATCGTCATATCAATTCGTTAGCATGATCATTATATAATATATCTACAAAATATCTCGTACTTTAACAATTTAAATATATATATATTTTTTTTTATTACAGGGGGAACAAATAAAATGCAATTATTGCGGTTGATGCTCAAACGAGCACCAATTATTATAGGTCATTCATGCTGTGCGGAAACTTCATGATTTCAATTTTTGCCACTTTTTTGTGCAACATTTTGTTCTTTTTTGAGCGAATTTTTAGATTTACTGCAATCTTTCAAATAATTCCAACATTTTTCCGCTTCTCTAGGTATATATAATTCTGTAACATACAATTTGAAATTAGAAATATAACGAATATGATTCACTTATGAATATAATCTTAAATTCTATAAAATTATATAATTTCAACGCAGATTTTAAAGTAGTTCCATTTATTTTTTCATAAATCAATCTGATTGCATTAGCATCCCAAGACAGTTTTAAAATAAAAGTGGGTTGTGAATACTATCTCATATTTCGCGTTTCACAGTAGTTCTTCTGCACTATCGACGACGAGGAACAAAAATAGGCGTGGCCGAATTGCACACACCATATAATATTTTCATCATGGCCTCCTAACAGGGGGAAGAAGTGGGATGGGAATCGCATCGAGTGGAAAGTCATACATCCCGCAGCAGGAGAGATGGTGGGGTGAGAGTCGCTTCACGCGGAAAGTCGCCACGTAGCTGGAGCGAAATGAGGTGGAAGTCGCTTCGCGTAGAAACTCGTGGCAGGGAGGGGGTGAGATGAAATTCTTAACATATCTTGTCAAGGTCAATGACCTGAATAATTTCTAGAACATTTTAGTCGACGATCATTGTTTATTAAAAAGTTATTATCAAATTGATCATAAAATTAACTTATGATTATCAAATTGAATATTGATTATAGAATCTTTTTATTATTTTTTCAATGTTCCTTACAAAAAGTGCTTTTAAATATAACTTCTATCTTGAGAGGACTTTAAATATAACTTCTATCTAATCACAATTATCGTAACCACAATTTGAAAAAATTTATTTATCTTGACAACTATTCTTCCACAAGGTTTAATAAAAAAACGAATTTGAGAATTTCAAAACTTATTAATTTGATAATAAATACTTACGTAGGAGTAGACAAAGCCAAGATATTTACATAAATCGTTAAAAAATAAGTTTTCAAAAATAAAAGGAAACATTTTTAAAATTGTATCTCAGAAAATATTGATCGTACTTGAATGAATAAAAAACGATTTTGTAAGGAATTTAATAATCTTCCATCTTTATAAGAGTTATTTTGTACGTAAAAATATATAAATATATATATATATATATATATATATATATATATAGCTAAATCTGAGATATTTACGAAAAAAATTCCAATTGTCGAAAAAATCAAAAGTACAACATTTTTAAAAAATTAATAATTAATAATAAGTCTCTGTAAGTATAAAACAATATAGACAAAAAAAAGCAAAGAGCCAATAATATAGCAAAGAATTTTAATTTAAATCATGAAAATAATATAATTACAAAGAACAAAACATACGTTTCGACTCTGATCGAGTCATTCTCAATGTTACGGTAACCATATAATATTACAAAAACTCGTAACTTATAAGTGTATAAAATACATATTTATGTATTCTTCATTTTGTGTAGTGCTGCAAGTCAATTAAATCAGAAATCAAAGTAGTGAGAAAGTAATACTCTAGAAAAGTGACCATGAACATAAGAAAATTAGTACTTAGTACATATAAATTAATAATCTATGTAACATAGTAATGTACCTTATCAGTTATATCAGTAGTTATATTGAGAATCTATTAATAAAAAAGAAAGAGAAAGAACATAGGAAGATAGAAATCCAAATCACAAATTCCCAGCAAACGAGAATGGATTAAAATGGATTGAATTTTTTTTTTATCCGAATGCGTATTTTAAATAGCAAATATTTTTTTGGATTTAATTGGATTCAATTGGATTCAATTAGATTCAATTGGATGCAATTGGACTGAAAAACTGCATTTCCTATTCAAAATTTTGAATAGAACAGTATTCACAATTGCGTTTGTGTGCACAGAAAAGGTTAATATTGCTCTTAGATTGAAAAGCATAGAGATATGCTCCATGCAATTCTCATAAATGAATAAAAATGCATTGAGAATTGAAAAGCGTTCATTTTAACATTCGTGAATCAATATTTCTGAAAATCTGAATCCATTTCAATTCATTTTCGTTTGCTGGGTTGGTTTCTTAATTAAAATTGAAGCAAATTTGTAAGAATAATGTACATCTGACTTCGACAACATCGGATAACGCAATGTCAAGAAGTAAATATACTTAAAGAGAACAGAGAATGGCCAAAAAGAGGGGAGGAGGAAGGAAGAAAGATATTAGGAGGGAGAAAGAGAATGTATAATGTTAGAATACAATTTGGGGAAAGAATCCGTGTCGTTTTGTCTATTTATTCCATGTTTCTGTTTCTTTATATGTACCATTTCAGATATTAATCTTTTATTGTATAAAGGTTCTATATCTAATATATCCACTTTATCCCATTTAAAGTTGTGATTCTCCTCCATACGGTAGTTAGAAATCACTAATGGAATTTTCGAACTCTTATTCAAATCTGAAACATGTCTATGCAGTCTTTAACTGTCTCTTAGTTTGGCCCACGTAACTAATAAAAATTATCACAGTTCTCGAGATATTCTGTAAACTATATTATGGTTATCTACATGTTCCAATTTGTCCTATTCTTTTTTTATAAAGTTTTTTTACTGTGTTAGGAATGGTAAAAGCCAATTTCTAATTAAGCATGTTAACAATAGGTGTAAATTTTTCAGATATTGTATTGAATATATATATATATATATACATATATGTGTGGAATAGTAAAAAGTTTTTTATATTATCCCTATTATTAATAGAATTATTAATATTATTGATATGAAATTTAATTACGAATAGTCGAGGAAATAAAATGTAGAAGACACGATACATCATTATATTATATAAATTATTAATTTGTATTAAGTACTAATTTTCTTTTGCTCATGATCACTTTTCCAGAGTATTACTTTCTCACTTCTTCGATTTCCGATTCAATTGACTCGTAGCAGTGCACAAAATGAAGAATACATAAAAATGTATTTTGTATACTTATAACGAGATTTGTAATATTCTATATGTATCTCGTAACATTGAGAATAACTCGATAGGAGTCGTAATGATTTGTTCTTTGTAATTATTATATTATTTTCATGATTTTAATTAAAGTTCTTTGCTATATTACTGATTCTTTGACCTTCTTTTGCATATATTCTTAAAAAAATTCTATCATGGAAGGTATTGGAAAATATCGTATGACCTTAAAAATAAACGAAATTGTTCCTAATTTTATCAACTGCTCTTTTGATAATGATTTTTGTTCCGATAAAATAAATTATATATATATTGTGTAATATGTCATTTTGAACAAATTTCTGCAAATATATCTTTTATGCCAAATTTGCCTCCAAATATCTAATATTCCTGAGCCAAGTTTAACAAATTTTCTGGTATTTATTTAACATGGAAGAGATATTATATTAGAGTAGATGATTTGTACAGTTCGAAATTTGGTTTTAAGTAATTTATAATTAATCTCTGATTAACATGTAAAGTACGTGATGAACAGAAATGTTTCGGGAATAGAAATAGATAGAAATAGTGTACTCATTTTTTAATCTAAAATTCCGATTTTCGGACACTGAGTATATATGACGCTGCTTATTATTTCTGTTTGCACTCTGCTACAATGTACATACATAAGACACTAGTAGTGACTTTCATATTGATATTCGTTCGAAGACTGACAACATACTGAGCGAAGACGTGTCGATTAAAAATATGTCCTGTTTAATAGAAAGAAAGATGGAACATATAAGAATTTTATTTTGAGTTCTCCGATCGGATCATATTGTGTCTATAATTTCTAGTTTCTTGCATGTTGATATAATGACGGAGCGTACGACCGAAGGCAAGAAATATTTGGAGCCGCCTAACAAATCGGAGTATGATACGGCCGAATATAGGTAAGATGGGAGTGAAGTCTTAGCAAAAAAAGACGATTTCGACTAAAATATTCGTGAGATATATTATTAAGCAATGGTAATCTTTTAAGGGAAATGTTATAATGTACTTTCTACAAAGAAAAATTAAGTGTTTTTATATAATCCTCATCTTATTGTTATTTGTTATTTCTTTCAAATTTAGAGTCGTTAGACTACAAAATGATTTAACAGCTTTGTTAATATCTGGATTGAAAGGAGCGAGTTATGGCAATATGAACTATAAAAATCATGAAGAAAGTGGTCCTTCGAAAGGAGTTAAAAGAGATATATCGAAGGTATAAATAAGATAATTCAGTTAGCATTTTAGGATATTTCTATCGTATTATCTTTTTACGTAAGCTGTTACTACAATTTCATTGAGATTATGATATCGGGGATTATAATAGAGGAATTATAAAATTATAAAAAATAATCTAGCTCTTTAAAATTGCATTCAGAAGCGCATAATTAGTGCAATTGTATTCATCTATATTTATCGTTCATCAAACGTGAAAAGATAAAATGTCGCAATGACAGTAATAGCATATTCGAACACTATATTAGCATATTCGACACTAATAAATTCTATATAGCATATTCGACACTAATAGCATACATCGAACGTACAGTCGGGCTTGATATTATCAGTTATATCTGATACCTCTGTTCAAAAAACGTGACTCCTCTATTATTTGTAAATGAGTTGTCATGGATTCGTTTCGAAATATGTAAACTGTTCATGAATAATCCCACTATTGCTCGTGCTTGATTAATTTAACATTCTGTCTGCAACGCATGATACGCATAGATATATATATTTATTTTAAACCCAGGCATTTTGTGGCTTATGTGTGAGAGTAGGCAGTTTTAACGACCCACCGGAACTTCCAGGCCTTGCACATTTGCTTGAACGCATGGTTTTCAAGGGATCCAAAAAATATCCTGAGGTATTAAAACATAATAAGTGAACTTATTATAAAATTTTTGTGCATTTAAATGTTTAAATATCATTGTATTTGCAGAATTTTAATGAATATGTCAGTCTCTATGATGGCACTACTGACAGTGAAACAGACTGCGAGTATACAAGATTTTACTTTGATATCTCAGTGAAACAATTGGAACCAGCTCTTGATCATTTTGTTCAATTTTTCATTGATCATCCACCATTGACGAAAGATGCCATCACGCGGGAGCGAGAAGTCATAGAAAACGGTATTTAAATTATAATCGTAATATTGTTGTAACAACTACAGTTTATTTTTAATATTTCATGTTCATATAGAATTTCAGTCCAGTTGCTTGTCTTGTGACAAAAATAGGAAAGAACGAGTACTGTCCCATATTGCTCGAATTCGACCTCCACCCATTAGGATTCAATGGAAAGAGTTAACATCATACAGTAATGATGACGAGCTGTACAAACAGCTACACAAATTCAGAGAGAGCCAGTATAGTGCTCACAAAATGATGCTAACTATCCAGGTAACTTTAATAATTTATAATTGCAATGAACGATTGATTTCTTATTAAATATAGTTAATTCATAGTATGATACTTACATCTTTTTATAGGCGAGATTACTGCTAGATACATTGGAAAAATATGTCACAGACTCCTTTGCTGGTATAATAAGTAATTGGCTATCTTTCGATACCTTTACCGAATTTGAAAAAGACCAATTTTTTGATACTGTCGTTTCCAAAAATATGTATAAAATTAGATCCATCAAAGATATCAGCCAAGTATGTATCTTAGACACGCAAATTCAAAAAATGCTGTGCATATGGTACAAATGCATATAAAAATAAAACTTGTCTTTTACAGTTACATGTAATATGGATTTTGCCTTCAAAATTTAATCAGTACAGAAGTAAACCATTTAAATATATTTCAACAATTATTGAGAATAAAGAAAGTAGATCTTTAAATAGTTATCTGCGTAGAAAAATGTGGGCCCTGGATATCTGTGTCCTGCGGTATCTGTGATAATGATAATGGTTTCGGACACAACTCTATGTATATTTTATTCGAGATTATAATAGAACTCTCCCGTGAGGGACAACAGCATCTGAGCGACGTTCTAGATGCAATATTTTCCTTTATTAAATTAGTAAAACAAGTTGGTCCACAAGAATGGATTTATAATGTATTTTATAAGATTGGAAAAAATAATTTTAGGTAAATCAATTTAGGAATAAATTGATATGTAGAAACAAAAATACTATTAATAAACATAAGATATGCCACTTATATTTCGAGGCTTTTTTAGATTTTTTGATAAGCATGATGATGTGTTTGATTTATGTAAGAGTATGCATTTCTATCCGTCGCGTGATTATTTAACTGGAAAGCATAATTATTTCGAGTATAACCCAGAAGCTATATAAGAATGTTTGAATTTTTTGACGCCAGAGACGATGAACATCATGAATTTCGGCGATGATTTAGATTTAGATACGGACACGCCATGTTTCAAAGCTTATTGTTCAATTAGAGCATTACCAAAAGAGCGGATCGAATATTGGAAATCCATCGAGCCATTGCCTGATTTTAATTTACCATTATTCAATGCGTCCCTTATCGACAATATTTCTTTAATACCAGTATCGGCGGAAACTTCGAAATATCCTGTAAAGTTATACTATGATGATATTTTAGAGATTTGGTATCGCCCGAAGTTTTATTGGCCAATGTGTCATATAAACCTTCATATTGTTTGTTCTCTGAAAATTAAAACATCAAAAGAGTAAGTAATAACTTGGACATGTAACAATACTTGTATAATATAATGATATTACCACAATTATTTGTTGATTCTATATATATTATATAATATCTAATTGTCATATTATTAACATTTTAGTGCTGCTCTCTTGGATATGTATTGCAATGTATTAAAATATCTATTGACCGAAGAATTAAATCCGGCTATAAGGGTTGGATTTGATTATGATATCGATGTCAGTGAAGAAGCTATAGGAATTACAATACAAATGAGCGGGTTTGGCCAAAAACTGCCAGTAGATATATACGCTTTAAATTGTGTTGGCGAAGTTATAAGTATAATTTCGACGTACATAAATATTTTATTTATATTGCAGACCTTGATGATTATTGCAAAATATATAGTACATCTAGCCTCTGTTTCGAAAGACTTGTTTGAAGTTATTAAAACGCAACAATTAAGGGCATATTACAACAAATTTATGGAAACTGAGGAATTCATCAAGTATGATCTGTTTATTATCTAGCATAATTGCAAAAACTATAAAATTCTTATATGACTAAAAAAATAATTAATAATAGACATCTTTTATAATAATTAATTTTATTAATTACATTAGAATTATATTTATTACATTTTTTTACCATTTCCAATTAATAATATATGTATTGCTTATTTTTATTCGCAGAAATGTGAAATTATGGATATTAAAGAGACCCTATTATACGTACATTCACAAGTACGAATTTCTATATAAATATATTAATTTTGAAGACTTCCAAGGCTTTGTAAAGTCCTTCAACGATGTACTGTCCGTCCAGTGCCTTGTGCAAGGCAACATAACGAAAGACTATACGATCGATGTTATAACATCATTCATCAAACTAATTAATTGTTTTAACTTTACGAATATTACGCAACAATTTACTAGAGTCGCAATATTATCCGGACGCAAATCTAATTATTACAAGTTGAAAAATATTAACCACATGTGTCGACTCTGTAGTAACACATTATTATCAAATCGGTGTTGCTACAATTGAATCATCGGTCTTAATCGATTTAATACTCGTAAGTATTTAATAATATTGCTTTATATATTTAAATTAGACATGGATCTTCAATTTATATTTATTTACTTTTAAAAGTAAATGAAATGTTAATAACATTTTTGATTACTGTGATTGATTTTATTTGCCCATCTCATCTGTTAAATAATAATATTTTAGATGATAATAAAAGAACCGTTAATAAATGAGTTCCGAACTATAGGAATTAGTAATGTTTCGTGTGACCGTACAGATATCAACAATATATTGGGATTTTCTATTACTGTTTATATTCAGGAAAATAAATACACATTCGAATATGTTGATTATCTGATCCAGAAGTTTCTGAGATCGTTTCGCGTCAAGTTACCACAATTCTTAGAAGGCAAATTAGATCATGTCAAAGAAAGGCTGAGAATTTTAAAGCAATCCGATGATGCGAAGATTTTAAAAAACGAAGTAAACAGAAACTGGAGTGAGATCACGAAGCAGCAATACATATTTCACAGATATGAAAGTGAAGCGCTTACAATAGAGAACATAAATATGTCTAAACTGATGACATTTTTTGAACAGTACATAGATAATATTGATATGAAAAAATTGTGCATATATGTTGAAGGAACTCCAAAGGAAATTGCATTAAGTAAGCAGATAACTTTTCTGTTCGAACTTTGGTCTAAATATTCATTTTTATGACATCAGTCTTACCTTCCATTTTTTTCTTGTCATATTAAGTTAAAATTGCTAAAACAATTAAAATTTCAAAAATTTATTGTTACAGATACAGAGTCTCATAAAAAAGATATGTACTCTTTTTCGGACTGTGAAATCGACAATTTGCAGAACATTAAAATATCGCGATGTTACCCCTAACGTAGATGATTACAAAAAGTTATGTAGTATGTATATATACTGAATCATAGTCGTTGAACCAACTTTTTACCCTATGAGAAAATTATCGACTTCATATCTAATTGAATTATAACGTGCGTGCAGTCGATAATTTTCTCATAGGGTAAGAAGCTGGTTCAACGACTCTGATTCACTCTGTATAATGAAGAGATTAATTCTGTCGTTCTTAAAGCGCTTAATGAGTAATACTTAATCAATGTTGATACAATGATTATGAAATTGTGAATTACCATTTCAAACTTCTTGTCATTTTAATTTGTCATATTAATTAAATTCGATTTCGTAATATTATTATATTGTCCATTTTATTACAACATTTTACACTTATCCTATGTAGAAATTGAATCTAATGGCTAACTAGTCATGAGTTAGTAAAGTTGCGTTATACATTATCATCATATATTTAGTTTTTCTAAGTAATGCGACGTGCTAATAACGCTCACTTTTTTAGTGATTATGTATAAATAATCAACTAATGATTAAAGCTAAGAAAGGTTGTAAAGTAATGACATATGAAAAAACTTTCTAAATACTATTTGGCATCTATCTAGCTGTAACTAGATACAAAATAAGATAAGTTAATTTTTTTCGTAAGTACATCCTGAAAGTTTTAGGACAAATTTTTATTAAGAATTTTTACTTATTAATTTTTTTATTATATTACTAACCCTTCACAGTTATTTGTTGCTTAGCGCTCATTGATAGGTTTTGAACTCGGGTCCTCAGGAAGATGAACCTCACAACCTATCCACTGCACCACTTTGATATGTCTTTTTTATTGTCGACATATGCTATAAGTGATTATATTATTTTTTTAGATTATAATTTTGACATCAAACAGTTATTAATACATACAAATAATTGTATAGTTATAATTCTAATTTAATTACGTATTTAATTGTAATTAGTGAAAAAATAAGATTACATTCGTTTCCTAATTACTATCTAGCCCTATAGACGCATATTGTTTAATATTAAGTAATATTTTAGGCATATTCTTAGAATATGAAATGTAACATTTTAAGACTGTTTTACTAAAATTATAAAATATTAAATTATAGTCTCGAAATAATATAATGAATGATTATGTGTCCTACTGATAATATTATATAAATATTAAAAGTGACATTATTTAATGTTACTGTAGTATAATGTAAACCTTAAAAGTATTGTATCAACAATACTTTTACTTTTTACTTTAATATGGAAAACTGCTACATTTATTCAGTATAAGTATTCAGTATAAGTTTAAATTTATTGAAAATGATTTTGTGTGTGTGTGTGTGTGTGTGTGTGTGTGTGGCGCGTAGTTGTAGAACTGGATATGTACTTAAAATCGCGACGAAACGTTTTTTTAATGCAAAATGCAGCATGGACTGATAAGAATTGTTTGTTACTGGATTGTGAATTCAAATTCCACTAAATTGAAAATAATTAATATTTATAATTATTTTAATAATATTTCAGAAATGTTAAGGATATAATTTCAATGATATTATATAAGTAGACATATGTTATATATATATATATATATAAACTGATCAATTGCAGCCAAATGCGAGATGAATAATCGATTGTGATTCGTCCATTTCTTACGGCTGAAGAGTGGAGTCCCATGAGGTGTAACCGCGTAACGAATAAATAATCAGTAAGGGTGGAATCACACGGTGCGGAAAAGGGCTACGGAATAGAGACTGCATCATTGAAACAATCAATTAGCGCTATTCGAAATAATGCAGAATAACACTGATTGGTTGCTTCTTCTGACGCATTCTCTACTCAACAATTGTTTTCCGCACCGTGTGATTTCATCCCAAGGATGCCGTCCCATGTACACTCAGGGTACCGTCATATGCGGCATAACTTGCGTAAGCGTAACTTTCACCGACCAATCATATCGTTTTACTTGTACATCCGTTTCCGCTTAGTTACTTTACGTTTTACACTATTTTGTAGTTATGCCAAAACATGGAACCACCATGCGTAAAATCCAATTTCTGGCTCATTTTAGCTTATTCTATTTAAAAAAATGCACGTGGCTTTCAATTTGGCAACAGTACAGATATAGAAGTCGTGAACTCCTTTGTATCACGTGGAAAGTTGAAACCAGTCGAAATCCATGTGGAACAGTTTATTACAATTACAGATCTCATTTTGCCTGACAGATTTCCTAACCTCAATAATCATCAACTTTAGCACTTAATATCTCAGATCATAGGGCAGAGCGACCCACTTTTTTGCCAGAAAAATTATATTTTTTCATTTCATGCAAAAACGCGTTGAATAAGCCTAAGAGTGGTTTCTTTCTCTCTTACAAAACTTTCAGATTTTAATGATTTATTCGATCATCCGCTCACATGCACGCGATGAAAAGGTTCCCCATGAGGCGTACTTTTCGAGATGCGTAGATTATGAAAACCAATCGTAAATTCGTTTATATTAGCATTTCTGTTAGAGTGTACAACAAAAATTCTAATCAGCAGTTGGTCGCATTTGTTTAATCTTCTGCGAAATACGCTTAATGTGAATCCCAATTTTAGATGGCGTATTCTAGTAAATAAAATCTAACGTATTCTAGTAAAATTACTAGAATATGCAGGTTATGCAAATTATGCCTCATGTGACGACACTCTCATGGACAGAAAGGTAGCGACACTTTTACTCGATGACTTTCAGAATACGCAAAAATTTTCGGAGTGCGATTCACCATCTATCGATGCGTGTGATGAGCGGTCATGACAGCTCAGGGGCTTGAACAAATATCGCAGACAGGATTGATAAAATCGTGTTTAAAAAAACAAACAAAACATTCAGTTTTTTTTGTTTAAAACATTTTTTTGTTTTTAACGTTTTATGTTTTAAATAGCTTTTAAGAAAAAAATCATGTTTAAAAAAACCTTTTAAACATATATTTATTATATTCATAACGCATTTTTACTTTCAAATATTTTGAAACGTTTTTGAGGTACATTTGAGCATTTATAATTACACCTACTTCCTCATTTTTCTTAAACTTAAGCATATTAGTCCATAAATATAATTATGTTTGAATGTATTGTTTGCTATTTAACATTTTATTTGACTGTATATATATATATATATATATGTATATATATTAAATTATGCAAATTTAAACAATAGCATGGCATTTTGTTAATGTGGTCCTTTATGCGTATTGATTACTCACGGCTTCTTTTTGAAATTTTTATTTCATAATAATTATTCCTTGTACTAATTGTAGTTCTAATATTAATCTATAATTTACGTTACTATAAATTTTTACAGGCTACCAAGGTGACTATATATAGGGTGTTTGGAAAATAATGATAAATTTTTCGCATAAGAGCAGAATGGACTAAATTGAGAAGAAAAGTCCTCTACTGTTTTGCAATTTTCGCAATAGTTAACAAGATATTAATTGATAAAAATTGCCGAAAATTGATCTTCAATCGTTTTTACTCAAATACTATCAACTTTACAAAAAAACTGCAAAAGACAAAAATTGTTTATTTTTGATTTAAGTCTAGGCTGCGTTCGCTAATATCACTCGTTGGTGTGTTTCGGTGACTTCAGTGGAGAAGTAGTAGGGTATCGTGTGCCTTTGTATGAGTGTTCTCGAACGGCTTCCGTGTGGCGTCATCTCAATTCCATTTCTCCGCTCACGTTTAATTCTAACCTCGAGCTAAACAATTCACTGGTGAAGAAAGGTGAAATGATTGTAAAGAGGAACGACGGTGGTATATGAATGTAAAAAGAAAGGAATATAAGTCATTCCTTCCACGATTACTGGCGCCTATTATATATAAACATTCTACTATCGTACCGAGTAATTATATGTTGCTGTATCGACTTTAGACAATGGTAAAATTTTTTATCGTAAAAATTCAAGTTGATATAATACTGATTCTACAATGAGTCGGTAGTCTTATGGGCAATCTACAATAAGCCATAGATCATAAATTATAAGTCATAAGTTAGAAATGAACCAATCACAGTAGTTAAGTTTCTGACTTCTGATTTATAACTTATGGCTCATTGTAGAAGATCTATTAATCTTAATCGATGAATTTGATTAATCAGCGTTAGTTTTACAAGTTGGCTATTGGTCAACTTTACCGACTAAGATTTCCGATTAGCAACTCATTGTACAATTAGCATAACAGGTTTGACAACTAACCATATTCTGATTGTAACAGGTCTTATTATTGTAAATCCTTAAAGAAAATTGACATCAGTGATATAAAACTTTAGATGCTGGATGTTGCTTCATTGTCTAATGTTGCTTCATTGTCTAAAGATCTATTAGTTCCTGCGAGGCTTATTGTCGATCTTAGAACAGTTAGTTTTGTTCTAAATTGTACTGGACACATACAATTTTACAACATTTGTACAAATAATCTATTGTATAATGTGCGTAAAATATGATTAAAGGCAGAACAATATGAAAAAAAGAATTAGAATAAAAATAAATAAAAAAATAATAAAACTTAGACAAATTTTCTAGATTAATATAACTGCTCAAAATTTTTTGACCTAAGAACACGATGTAATTGTCCTTTTCTCCCATTCCAAGAAGTAAAAGAAGAATTTCGATTGGTTGATTCTCTTATACATTATGCATTATGCGTTATGCAAGTCTGTGCTGTGGCCATTACATACCGGCTCACACTGATTCCCCTTGTTTTTCGCACGGGTGGTTTAGTGGCACTCGATGTGACTCTCTCGACGTTTCCGAACGATCTCACATTAGTGCACACGAGTATTTCCGAACGGCTGGTGTACATTAGTGGTACACCAGTGAGTGTTTCCGAACGCAGCCTTAGTCTAAAATTAGTCGGGAGACGTTGTATGCCTTGCCGTAAGAAATTAATCAATCATGGTTGTCGATCGTTTCTTTCCACGCAACAACCGAATACGCATGCGTTCGACATCCGACGCCGATATACGATGTATCGTAGAACAGACCTTATTGTAGAATGCGTGTTAAGGCTTAAACACAATAGGCACAGGCAACAGGGAATAACGAGTCATCCAATCAGAACTCTGGGATATAATACCGAACTTATATACCAGAGATCTGATTGAACGGCTTGTTATTCCCTGTTGCCTGTGCCTATTGCCTGTGCCCGTTGTGTTTAAGCCTTTACACGTATTCTACAATAAGCCATTAGTCATAAATCGGAAGTTAGAAGTTGGAAATTGACGACTGTGATTGGTCAATTACCAGTTTTTGAGTTCTGATTTGTGACTAATGGCTTATTGTAGAATGGCCATTAAAGCGGGAAGCACAGACTTTTGCATAACGCATAAAACATGAGGCATAAGAAATTGAACCAATCAGACTTCTATATTTCATAGAAAAGAAGGAAATGAAGGACTTCGGTTGGTACATTTACATCTCCTTATGCATTACATGCATTTATGCGTTCTACAAGAGTCTGTGCTCCCCGCTTAAGGCTTGTCCTGTTTGGCTGAACTTTTGAATCAGTTATCTTTCTTCCTTTTCTCTCCAGGAGGAAAGAAGAAAAAGAAGAAAGATGAATTGATGCAAAGTTCAGCCAAAAAGGACAGGCCTCAGTTGTATCAATATCAAACAATCGCATTTGTTTTTTATATGGCTAGAGTCTAAATTAATTTTAATTGATAATTTTGAACGTATAAAATGGGAAACAAAAGGAAGAAGCGTGATGAGAATATGATCCAGCTCCTAAACATTTGCAAATAGGCCATATCAAGAAAAGCGTCTTCTCGTTATATTGGAAAATTCTCAATTGGAATCTGTAAAAGTGAGGTTATATTTCCTTTTACATCTATTGATAATTACAAATTCAATGCTTTTTATCATTATCATTTATTTATTTACATTTTTATAATTTTATTTTTCTGCATCAATAAGCATAAAACATAATTGCAGGTTGGAAATAGCTTTGAACTATTGAACTGCAACTGTTGATCATACATTTTGAAAAAATATAAGCGTGATCCAGGCACATGTAGACCAGATATCACTCATCAGTGTCTGTTAATGTTAATGGACAGTCCATTAAATCGAGCTAGATTGTTACAAGTTTATATACATACAGAAAAAATGTATTGATAGAAATCAATCCACAAACCAGGATATCAAGAACATTCAAACGCTTTGCTGGATTGATCTGTAAATGTCTGCAATCATTTTAACTATATTATAATAGATAAACTTAAATAACAATAATAAAGATTTATAAACTCGTTTTTATTATAATATTATTATAAGATTATAAGTGATTTCTATATATCCTTTTAAGGCAGTATTCATAGTCAATTTTTTTATTAAGTACTAAATCCAAGAGATTTTGTACCTACTGAAGATCTTGTTATCCTAGTTGGAGCTATGGCGCATGGTCAAGTAAATTATTATTATTAAATGATATATTACTACCATTATATTAAAAACTATTTTATAAAATATTTTATATTCTTGTTTCTTTCTAGGTCAAAACAGATTACACAGAAGATATCTCAATTAATAATTATCCTCTCTCAGGCGCCATTGCCTGTAATCAATTGTGTAAAACGTTTGAAGAAGTTTGGGGAGTTGTTTAATAAAAAAAATTATAATATTATATATTATATAATATTATGTATTATATATTTCTAATTTATATAAATAACAATTCGAAAGATTTTCTGAAATGGACATTATTTCAGTAGAGTAATTTTCTTGTCCTATTATGACATCTTCCTCTTTGATGTTCTTTCTGAATAAATTTTTAATATGTATGTACATTTCATTCGGCAACATAGATATGATAAAATTGCTAAAGATGAAAAAAAATGTGACAAACTGATGTACATTAACGCATATATGGCGACAAATTCAAACATGTGTTTAATCAAACATTTTCATTATAACATTTGAAATTTATATCAATTGTAAAATGCACAAATGAAATAATATTATTAAATATAAATGGTTAACTTTTTTTGTGTTGATCAGCGCTCATAATAATCAGAATAATTATATTCATTTGTGCATTTATAATATTAATTATAAATTGATTCACGAATGTTAAAATGAATGCTTTTCAATCCTGAATGCATTTTTATTCATTTATAGGAATTGCGTAGAGCATATCTATATCTCTCAATCTAAAAATAATATTAGCTTTTTCTGTGCATTGTGAATACTGTTCAATTCAAAATTTTGAATAGGAAATGAAAGTTTTTCAGTCTAATTGAATTCAATTGAATCTAATTGAATTCAATTAAATCCAAAAAAGTATTCGCTCCTTACAATACGCACTCGGATAGAAAAAAATTTTAATCCAATTTAATCCATTCTCATTTGCTGGGTAAACGAAGGATAATCTGAACCATTAAAAATTATTGTGAAAGATGTCTTCAGGCATTTTGCTCTGTTCTCTTTTAAAGCTGTACTTTTTATTTTTGATGTGTGATGTCATGGCGTCCAATGCCATTTTAAGTTAGGATAACATATTATCAATAAATGAATACGACATTGCACATATGTGTACATGATGTAACTCTGTTTGCTCTGTCTAATAAAAAGAGATAGATACTTATAGTACATTCATTAACATGTCGACTCATATATCTATTATAGAAAATTGTATGTATATTATACTATGTGAACACACACACACACACACACATACGCATTATATAAAGAGATAAAAGTTACTCATGTTGAGATAATCATGCAGATATTGTCTATTTATACGCAATATTAGAATTTTATGTACATACATTGTATAATGAGTGTGTATTCACATCGCATAAACATAACATTTATAATTCTAATATTGTTATAACATATAAAAAAACATTATTGTGAAAATATAAATTATAGTGAAAAATAAAAATTATAATTATATTTTATATGTATTATAATGTACATATACACAATAATATACTCAAAATATAATTTTAATATTGCATATATCAATAATTCACTAATATATCTATATGCAATAATAGAATAATATTTTGTGTCATTGTGGACGTACACATACATTATAATACACATAAAATGTAATTGTAATTCGTATTTATGAATGTCTTTTTATATACAATATTAGAATTAAATTTTATATATATTATTATACACATTATATATTATTTTATAATATAAAAGTCTAATATTGCATAAAAATGGATATAGAGAATATCTGCATGAATATCCCAGCATGAGTAATTGTTAATAATGTGTGTTTTTACTGACATTATAATACACGTACAATTTAACATATTACACGTATAAATATGACATTGGGCTTATCTTAGCGCCAAGACAGTACCGTCTCCAGATCAGTAATATGTCTATTTGACATAGTATATTTGAGTATAGATGATTTCTATCTCTCTTTTTGATAGCATAGCAAAAAATGGAGTAGCTACATATATATACATATATGTAACATGTGTCCATATATTGACAATAATACATGACCTAAAATAACATTGGTCATAGGAAAAAGTGATACTACGACTGTGTACCGATATAAATTGCGAATACTGAAAATATGTAATATACGTAACTATAGATTTTCAATATTGACAGTGTACATTGACACATGGCCGTAATAGCATTTTTCCTTTCGTACAATGTCATTTTAGGATGTAACATGTATTAGCAATACATAGATGTATTACACATATAATATACGCAGCTACTCCATATTTTGCTACGTTTAATAAAAAGTTGTAGAAGTTATTCATGCTAAAATATACAGATATTAGTAGTGTATGTACTTAAATATAATACATGTATAGGCAATATTATATAATATTGCATATATATATATATATATATACTATAATGCGAATATACACACCTTATAGGTAAAAGTTATTTATGCTAAACTATTTATGCATTCTCTATGTTTAAATATGCAATATTAAAATTGTATGTATACATATAAAATATAATGTGTATATATATACATATAAAATTTAATTGCAATATTTTGTATAAATAAACATAGGGAATATATGCATGAATACTTCAGCATAAATTATTTCTAGCTCTAATTTGTGTAGATATTCATACATCATAATACACACACTTGCAATATTCTAATTGAGAAAAACAATTATTATATAGAAGACTTTAAATCTATAAAATATACATATAATTAATATAAATTAAGGCTAATGAGACAATATAGATACGTAGGCTGCTGGAAATGTTTCTGCAAACAATATGAAAAAAAACATGTAAAATTCGGTAAATGGCTTTATTGTTTTTCGAAGCATTTTTTCCACTCTGAGGCTGTAATCTTAGAAATCAATATACGAAATGTTTCAACAACTGCTTCAGGCGACTCAAATCGCTCACCACGCATCTTGTTTTTAATGTTTGGGAACAAAAAGAAATCATTAATTGATAAATCAGGTGAATACGGACAATGAGTCATCAATTCGAATTTACTGAATAAAAAATCCATAGTTTGACGTGCTGTGTGACAGCTGGCATTGTCATGATGAAGGATGATGCGACGATTTCGGTTTGTTTTACGCAATTCATTTATGATTTCTGGCAAACAAATTGTTGTATACCAATCAGTATTTACAGTCCTTCGATCCTCTAAAGCCACGGTTGCCACATGTCCGGTATAACTGAAGAAACGAGCAATCATTTGCTTGGCAGCACTGCGTGAACGAACATCTTTTGTTGGTTTCGATTCATTTTGAAATATCCAAATACCAGTGAATTGTTTACTTTCGGGCTCATATAATAGATCCAGAATAGATCCATGTTTCGTCCCCAGTAACGATGTTGTAGACCAAATTTGACCGACCTCGGTTGAATTTCTTGAGCATTTCTTTACTCCATTTAACAGGAGCCTGTTTTTGAGCTTCGGTCAAATTGTGTGGGATCCAACGACTGCAAAGTTTCCGTACGCTCAAGTGATCATGCAAAATCGTATGTATTGCTTTCATGTCTCAATGCCTAAGGATGCCTAAATCTCGCGGTATGTCATATGCCGGTTTCGCTCAATCATTTCACGCACAGCATCAACATTAGTGGCAACAACAGACGTGGATGGACCTTCACGGAATTTGTCACAAAGAAAGGTACGTCCACGCTGAAATTTGGCAAATCAATTATAAACAGTCCTATTGGATAGTGCTTCATCCCCAAAAGCCAAATGAAGTCGATCGATACATTGTTTCGGAGTTAGATTACATTTCCTAAAACACTTTGAATATGTATACTTATATACATTTCATAAACATACAGCGTCGTATGAAAATTATGCATATGACTATTGACCGTGTAATGTATGTTTAATATATATATATATATATATATATATATATATATACATATATTATATATAGCACATATATAACATATATATTATATAGGATGTCCAAAAAGACCCCGGATTTATGAGTTGGACATACAGAAGACTAAAATTTTGACTATATAATCGTGAAAAATTGTGAATTGTACTTGTATCGGCATACATAGTACGCCAAAATATAGTGCGTCGACTTATGACTATGATTCACGTTCTACGATTCAATTACGATCATTCTTGTGCTAAGGCCCTTACATAATGTTTTTGGAAGAAACGCTTCAGAAAAGTTGTAAAGTCTCAAAGAAGTTATTTACTGATATTCAGTTGATCTTGGGTGGCGTTTGTAGGATTAGATCAAGGTCACATCCATGTTTTTTTAATGAAACGTACTATTTTTATTGTAGATTCTAATACACTGTTATTATTGATATGTTGACTTATACAAGGATATAAGTTCGAAAAGTTTTCGGTTTAATACAGAAATGATTCCACAAATATCAAATTGCTATAATTTTAGAAAAGTTTGATCTTTCTCAAGATTTCTGTTAAAATTTCAGACAGATGTTCATTAGTTTCTTTGTTTCGTGTCAAGCAATCAGTTTTTGATTCCATCATGACAATGCATTCACATTTTTTCAATAGCAGACGCAAAATTCTACAAATTGATTCCGCAATCGTATTTCACCATATTTGATAATTGAAATGCGTCTGGCAGTAAATTAAAGATAATCAGCCCACACGATGAACGCTTTTGACATTTATCTACAACTAGCCAGGGCACGATTTACGGCTGTGGCATTTTGTTATAGTTCGCCAGCCCACGATTAACGCCTCTGGCAGTAAATTAAAAAGTCAGTCCACGATGAACGCCTCTGAAATTGGATTATAATTAAGCAAAGCACAATTTATTGTTATAACATTTAATCACTTGTATGATAAATAATAGAAATATTTTCACGAATGACATAAAAATACTAACCTTTCTCATTCTGACTTTTCAGGGTGCTTTCCAACAAGAAACACATATGACAGTAACCTTTTAACCAATTTTGGCTTTATAGGGTGCCTTCTAACAAGAGACACAGTATGACACGGTGCATCATTACAGTCTTGTTGTTCGCTAATATACAAGGATGAGATAATCACTGTGTTATGTGTACTGAGTGAGTCGCTTGTTAGAAAGCATCCATAACGGGCTCGCAAGCATCTAAGCTCAAAGAGCGCGGCGCGCCTGCTAGGCCATTCCTGCTCCTCGTGGCCCGCGCGCTCGGTGGGCCGTACTTTCGGCAATAATTGGTCGGGAGGACGTGCATATTCGGCAATCTTTAAACGTTAATATCTCATTAATTATTGCGAGCACAAAATGGTAGAGGATTTTTCTACTCAATTTAGTCCACTACCTGTTCGGGACGAGTGGGATCGTATATTTATGACACCCTGTATGTATATACATATATAAATATGTATATATATATATAACTTATATATATGTATAATTTGTATCTCTCTCTCTCTCTCTCTCTCTCTCTCTCTCTCTCGTTTTTGAAGTTATGTCTGTATTAAACATAACCTTTTAAAAGTGAACTGTCAATCGATTTTTAAATCGCAAACATTTATTGCATAGTCTGTCATAGACATCATGGATAGAACAAATCACACGGCGAAAATGCGAATGAAACGCAAACATGCTTTATTTAATATAATTCAAAAAGATATTTAAAGATTATGAAAGTATTTAAAGATTATGCGTTTCGCGGGTTGCTTGCGCATTCCAAGAATGGATCTGGACACGGAAGAATCCCGTGAAACGCATAATCTTTATATAGAAAGCATCCGTAGAAGCTTCATATTATCAAGAAGGAATTGTAACATAATATATTATTTATGGTATTATATGTCTTAAAGAGGGATAAATTATTTAACTTTATTTTGACCAGTTAATTAAAAGACAAATTATTTTTCTGAAATCATAATATTAAAGTAAACATATCAAGATGTTTATACTTTTAGACATATATCTAACACAAACAATACATCTATGCTATACATTATTAAAATTGGTGAAGAGGGATTATAGTTCGTTTGGATAAGTTTTGTAAATGGAACAATACATGTTTCCGATGAAATGCTTTTCAAGAGAAATTATTTGCATACTTTGTATAATTTCCTAAGCATAATATAATTTATAACACCTGTATTCCACGTCGAAAGCATGTCATAATATAAAGATGGATTTGCGAACAGAAGTTTGCATCAAAAATTACAATGACAGAGTTACTAGCAATTAAAGTTTGCATTAATCGAAAAAACAAAAAGTTTTCATTTTCCTCTTTAAGTATGATAACATCTAATGGCTTACAAGTACACAATATTTCTATCATTTCATTTTCAATGTGTGCTCTTATACTTTTGTAGAGATATGGATATTTTATCCATCTTTCTACTATAACTGCTAATATAAATTTGCTAAAAAAGGAAAAACGAGGAGATAATTGTTAAAAAGTTATCAAGAATATACAAATATATATATAAAAGATATTATATAGGAATATATAAAAACTGTCTTCGCGATAACTTCATTTACCCAGTCAGTTTTAATGTGGACATAAATCTAGATAATATTTGTATTCTAGCCTTAATAGTTACATATTACTCCAAGTTTTGAATCTTTTCTAGCAGAATGAAAGCATTTTTTTATGTCGGTGCTGTAATAACAATAAATATATTAATTGATTAAAAGTTTTATATATGTTTTCTCAATTTTTTTAAGTTTAAGTAAAAATTATAATATGTTCAGTTAATCTAATAAAATTTAAGAAAACATGCGTATTCTTACTGTTGCTTACTTACATTTGCCCATAGACTATCATTATGCTTTCAATATATATCCTTTATGAGTTTATCCACGCACCATCATAAAAAAGATTACCAGCAGAAATATCGTTTATTTTTACAACAGGTGATAAATATGCTAAATTCATACTGGATTCTTCATTTTGATTAATTCGCTTATTTTGGTAAGTAATATTTAACATCACATATTTTTTCAGTTTTTATTAGATGATACATAAATACGTGCTTATAAATTCAAAGTAGTGTACTTCCATGGAAATCCATATGTGTATTTATAAATATTCTGAATAATTATGGAATAGTAAAAGAATTTTAATGAAATTTAAAATAATTCTCGGCAACATACTGTCTTTAAATAATTTAAATGATATACATTTATAGATAATGCTAAATTCTTCGCAGTTATGATATTTTCCGATCATATGGATACTATATTTATTATGTTATCACATGAAAGAAATTGAATATCTTTCATTGATTGAAATGTATCAATAGTTATGGATAATTCAGAACGATAATACTTCTTGAGCTACACCAATTTCTTATTTACTCGTTTTTCATTTACCTATAAAGGAAATTTATTATATTAAACAATTAATAACTGCATACAATTTCGAATCTTCTAAGATTATCATTTCATTCCTTGTATAAGGTTTGTCTGTATAAATACATTTTATACAATATAAAAAATTTGAATAATAAGACGAAAACATATTTTTATAAATAACACACATAAAATAACACAATGGGCATTTTCCAACAAGAGAGTGAGTAGATACAGTGAATCATTTCATCTTTGTTTATCATTGGCGAACAAAAGAATGAAACGATTTTCTATATTACAAATATATCAACTGTTTTTGTTGGACAACATCCAATATGAATAAATATTTATTTGTTATCGTATTTTAGAATTTATTACATCATACATATTTATAATATCCAGTGATACATCTCTAAGCGATATAGAAAAAGATATAGGAAAAAGTTTATAAAATATTAATTTCAATATAAAAATTCCTTGATAAATAAGTATGAAAATAACTACATTAGTGAAGAGAATTTTTTATATATAGTTAGGTGATACAAGAAAAAAAAAACTTCACAGAACCCTTCTGTGAGACAATCTAAAAAAAAATGAACACATCGCAGAATCCTGTACTCTGATGAGTGTATAATCACAAACTAGATATTTCATTGAAATCGACAAAAACATTAAAAGTACATAGAAGTTATAAAACTTTCATAAATAATCGACTTAATACGTTCATTATTATACTGTTTGTTATTCTTACTTATTAGAAAAGATAAACTAAAAATACAAATAACATAAATAATGATATTTTTACAATTGTAAATGTGAAAACAATATTACTATAGGTACCTGAAGTTATTACTTATTTATTAGCGATTCTCTAAGAGTATATTATTCAGTTAAATAGTGTAAAATGTAGTTATCACATCTATGTGTCTATTTCAAAATAGATGAAAAAAACGGCACGTTCTGATATATTGTTCTACCAGTATTTGAAATCTGCGTAAAAATGAGAACATTAAAACTAACAAAGATGAAAGCAATTTCGATGACTCTTATTATTACATTTTAAAATTCTATTTTTATTTACCTCTTTGATATATCATCCTTAGGATGATATTAAACTTATCCCATTGTCGTATTAAACATATCATCTAGCTTTTTCAATAGTTTCAAAAATACGCACAAAAAGCAGTATTACATGTTTATACATGCAAAAAGTAGTATTACATGTTACATACAAAAAATGGAGATTCTTTTAATAATAATATTAAATTTCATAAATTATCAATAATGCATTTTATTATACATTGCACATATCAATACTCAATTTTTCTCTTTTATCATTATAATCTAAATTGGTATAATATTTATTTAAAACTCACTCGATTCATGAATGCTAATCTAATACTGTAATGATATTTGTAAGAAGAAAGTAAAATTATATATGCAATCGATCGTTATCCTTTTATGAAGCAACACAAACTTACAGGATGTGAAAATGGTTTAGAAATTTTTAGAAAATATAATATTCAGACTTAAGAAGTAGGGAGCAAATCACATATTGTTTACAGTTATATGTGACAGTCGCAGCATGAAGACATCTACGTCTAAATGAGTATATAAGTATATAATAGGGGTAAGGGACACTATGGAACATTTTGGAAACAAATGTAACAATGTTCCTAAAATGTTGCTAAAATGCTTCTCGCTTACGGGGAAATTCTCTTAATAAAGTTTCTTGAGAAATAATTGCTCCTTTTGTCATTACGTTTTCTTCTTCGAATTCTTGCCATTCGAAAAATAACATTCATTACGGAATAAATCTCAATTTTTTAATGAACAGGTATAAAATCATACAAAAATTTGGAAAAATTCTGAAATTTAAATAAAAATTCTAAAAAATTATATACTAATTCTAAAAAATTTCACCAGGGGAAAACAACATGAACATGATCGAATGACATGGTTCGAAACACGGAAATAATTAACGATCGGGCGATTTTTATGTGTTATTGGCCAAGTAAACAAAATGAATAAACTCGATTGAATGTATCATGTTGCTACTACCTTTTCGAAAATGGAACAAGAATATTCGCAGACAGAAAGATTGATAAAATATACTTTTTTGATAAGTCTAGAATTATGACAATTTACGAGAAAATCGGAGCAATGTGTATCGCATGATACAAGGAATCAGAGAATATCAAAAACAGATGACTTTTTCAAAATTATCAATAAAAAAAATTCTTCGAAGAAAAATGATGAAAATTATGTGTGGTCTACAATAAGCAGTAACAGTATTGGAACTAGTGGATTAAAGGTACTTTTTCATGTTGACGCTCATTTTTAGCGTCAAAGCAAATCACATGATAAAAATTGATCAATATTAAGCGTCAGTTTCGATTATGTAATCTACACGTATATTATTTTACAATTATATTGTTAAGTGGGAAATTAAAACTAACGGGTACGTTACATGCAACTTTGTGTTTGCTGGGAAAAGAAAGAAAATAAACGGAATCGTAGGCTGTTGACTAATACCTACATTCATATTTACTGTAATTATTGAATTATTAATATTCTGCTACTGTGTCCATATTAATGAAGAAAACAAAAGACAGTATGTAACCAATCGCATTATATGGACAATGGCTATAAAATATACATCGACAGCATATAATATTGAGGTTATGTGCAACTTTCATTCCGCAAATTGTAACGGTGAAATTATAGCGAAAATAGCTGCACAACTGTGATTCGTCATGTTGATACAGCGAGTTCTGTTCCGATGTCAATTTCCGCTTTAGGGATACATGGAGTCAGAAATATGGAATGGATAGTGGAAAGGATAAAAAAAGAAAAAGACAAATGGTAGAGATTAATCAATCAGAACAATTCCGTTACGTTATTTCATAGCTGAGTTTTACATGATGAGAAATTTACGGAAACGGAATAACATCAATCGTCATATCAATTCGTTAGCATGATCATTATATAATATATCTACAAAATATCTCGTACTTTAACAATTTATATATATATATTTTTTTTTTTTATTACAGGGAGAATAAAATGTAGTTATTGCGGTTGATGCTTAAACGAGCACCAATTATTATAGGTCATTCATGTTGTGCGGGAACTTCATGATTTCAATTTTTGCCACTTTTTTGTGCAACATTTTGTTCTTTTTTGAGCGAATTTTTGGATTTCCTGCTTCTTTCAAATAATTCCAATATTTTTCCGCTGTAGGTATATAATTCTGTAACATACAATTTTTAATTAGAAATATGACGAATATGATTCACTTATGAATATAATCTTAAATTCCATAAAATTATATAATTTCAACGTAGATTTTAAAGTAGTTCCATTTATTTTTTCATAAGTCAATCTGATTGCATTAGCATCCCAAGACAGTTTTAAAATAAAAATGGGTTGTGAATACCGTTCCATATTTCGCATTTCACAGTAGTTCTTCTGCACTATCGACGACGAGGAACAAAAATAGGCGTGGCCGAATTGCACACACCATATAATACTTTCATCATGGCCTCATAACAGGGGGAAGAAGTGGGATGGGAACCGCATCGAGTGGAAAATTATACATCCCGCAGTAGGAGAGATGGTGGGATGAGAGTCGCTTTACGCGGAAAGTCGCCACGTAGCTTGTGCGAAATGAGGTGGAAGTCGCTTCGCGTAAAAACTCGTGGCAGGGGGTGAGATGAAATTCTTAACATATCTTGTCAAGGTCAATGACCTGAATAATTTCTAGAACATTTTAGTCGACGATCATTGTTTATTAAAAAGTTATTATCAAATTGATCATAAAATTAATTTATGATTATCAAATTGAATATTGATTATAGAATCTTTTTATTATTTTTTCAATGTTCCTTACAAAAAGTGCTTTTAAATATAACTTCTATCTTTAGAGGCCACAATTATCGTAATTACCACAATTTGAAAAAATTTATTTATCTTGACAACTATTCTTCGTACAAGGTTTAATAAAAAAACAAATTTGAGAATTTCAAAACTTGTTAATTTGATAATAAATACTTTTTACGTAGGAGTAGCCAAAACCAAGATATTTACATAAATCGTTAAAAAATAAGTTTCGTTCAAAAATAAAAGGAAACATTTTTAAAATCGTATCTCAGAAAATATTGATCGTACTTGAATGAATAGAAAACGATTTTGTAACGAATTTAATAATCTTCCATCTTTATAAGAGTTATTTTGTACGTAAAAAAAAAAATATATATATATATAGAGCTAAATCTGAGATATTTACGAAAAAAATTCCAATTGTCGAAAAAATCAAAAGTACAACATTCTTAAAAAATTAATAATTAATAATAAGTCTCTGTAAAAACAATATTGACAAAAAAAAAGCAAAGAGTCAATAATATAGCAAAGAATTTTAATTTAAATCATGAAAATAATATAATTACAAAGAACAAAACATACGTTTCGACTCTGATCGAGTCATTCTCAATGTTACGGTAACCATATAATATTACAAAAACTCGTAACTTATAAGTGTATAAAATACATATTTATGTATTCTTCATTTTGTATAGTGCTGCAAGTCAATTAAATCAGAAATCTAAGTAATGAGAAAGTAATACTCTAGAAAAGTGACCATGAACAAAAGAAAATTAGTACTTAGTACATATAAATTAATAATCTATGTAACATAGTAGCTAACTTACCTTATCAGTTATATCAGTAGATATATTGAGAATCTATTAATAAAAAAGAGAGAAAAAGAACATAAGAAGATACAAATCCAAATCACGAATTCCCAGCAAACGAGAATGGATTAAAATGGATTGAATTTTTTTTCTATCCGAATGCGTATTTTAAATAGCAAATATTTTTTTGGATTTAATTGGATTCAATTGGATTCAATTAGATTCAATTGGATGCAATTGGACTGAAAAACTGCATTTCCTATTCAAAATTTTGAATAGAACAGTATTCACAATTGCGTTTGTGTACACAGAAAAGGTTAATATTGCTTTTAGATTGAAAAGCATAGAGATATGCTCCATGCAATTCTTATAAATGAATAAAAATGCATTCAGAATTGAAAAGCGTTCATTTTAACATTCGTGAATCAATATTTCTGAAAATCTGAATCCATTTCAATTCATTCTCGTTTGCTGAGTTGGTTTCTTAATTAAAATTGAAGCAAATTTGTAAGAATAATGAACATCTGACTTCGACAACGTCGGATAACGCGATGTCAAGAAGGAAATACACTTAAAGAGAACAAAGAACGGCCAAAAAAGGAGGAGGAGGAAGGAAGAAAGATATTAGGAGGGAGAAAGGGAATGTATAATGTTAGAATACAATTTGGGAAAAGAATCCGTGTCGTTTTGTCTATTTATTGCATGTTTCTGTTTCTTTATATGTACCATTTCAGATATTAATCTTTTATTGTGTGAAGGTTCTATATCTAATATATTCACTTTATCCCATTTAAAGTTGTGATTCTCCTCCATACGGTGGTTAGAAATCACTAATGGAGTTTTCGAACTCTTATTCAAATCTGAAATATGTGTATGCCGTCTTTAACTATCTCTTATATAGTTTGGCCCACGTAACTAATATCACAGTTCTCGAGATATTCTGTAAACTATATTTTGATATGTACATGTTCCAATGTATCCTATCCTCTTTTTATAAAGTTTTTTTACTGTGTCAGGAATGGTAAAAGCCAATTTGTAATTAAACATGTTAACAATAGGTGTAAATTTATGAGATATTGTATTGAATATATATATAGTATATATATATATATATATATGGAATAATAAAAAATTTTTTATATTATCCCTATTATTATTAGAATTATTAATATTATTAACAAGAAATTTAATTATGAATAGTCGAGAAAATAAAATGTAGAAGATACGATATATCATTATAGTAAATAAATTATTAATTTGTATGTATTAAGTACTAATTTTCTTTTGCTCACGGTCATTTTTCTAGAGTATTACTTTCTCACTTCTTCGATTTCCGATTTAATTAACTCGTAGCACAAAATGAAGAATACATAAAAATGTATTTTGTACTTATAACAAGATTTGTAATATTCTATATGTACCGTAACATTGAGAATAACTCGATAGGATTCGTAATGATTTGTAATTATTATATTATTTTTCATGATTTAAATTAAAGTTCTTTGCTACATTACTGATTCTTTGCCCTTCTTTTGCCTATATTCTTAAAAAAATTCTATCATGGAAAGTATTGGAAAATATTGATCGTACAATCTTAAAAATAAACGAAATTGTTCCTAATATTATCAATTTCTCTTTCGATAATGATTTTTGTTCCGATAAAATAAATTGAATTCAAAATTCCGATTTTTCGGACACTGAGTATCTATGACGCTGCTTGTTATTTCTGTTTCCATTCTGCTACAATGTACATACATAAGACACTAGTATTGACTTTCATATTGATATTCGTTCGAGGACTGACAACATACAGAGTGAAGACGTGTCTAGAGTGCTGATTAAAACTATGTCCTGTTTAACAGAAAGAAAGATGGAACATATAAAAATTTTATTTTGAATTCTCCGATCGGATCACATTGTGTCTATAATTTCTGGTTTCTTGCATGTTGATATAATGACGGAGCGTACGACCGAAGGCAAGAAATATTTGGAGTCGCCTGACAAATCGGAGTATGATACAGCCGAATATAGGTGAGATGGAAGTGAAGTCTTAGAAAAAAAAGACTATTTCGACTAAAATATTCGTGAGATATATTATTAAGTGCGATGGTAATCTTTTAAGGGATATGTTATAATGTACTTTCTAAAAAAAAAAATTAAGTGTTTTTATATGATCCTCAGTAATTCCCATTTTATTGTTATTTGTTTTGTCTTTCAAACTTAGAGTCATTAGACTGCAAAATGGTTTAACAGCTTTGTTAATATCTGGATTGGAAGGAGCGAATTATGGCAATATGAACTATAGAGATCATGAAGAAGGTAGTCCTTCGAAACGAGTTAAAAGAGATATATCGAAGGTATAAGTAAGACAATTCAGTTAGCATTTTAGGACATTTCTATCGTATTATCTTTTTACAAGCTGTTACTACAATTTCATTGAGATTATAATATCGGGGATTATAATAGAGGGATTATAAAATTATAAAAAATAATCTAGCTCTTTAAAATTGCGTTCAGAAGCGCATAATTAGTGCAATTGTCTCTACTAATTTTTATCGTTCATCAAACGTGAAAAAATAAAATGTCGCAGTAGCACTAATAGCGTATTCATCGAATGTTCAGTCGGGCTTGATATTATCAGTTATATCTGATATCTCTGTTCAAAAAACGTGACTCCTCTATTATTTGTAAATGAAATGGATTTCGAAATGTGTAAACTCTTCACGAATAATCCCACTATTGCTCGTGCTTGATTAATTTAATATTCTGTCTGCAACGCATGATATATATATGCATAGGTATATATATATATTTTAAACCCAGGCATTTTGTGGCTTATGTGTGAGAGTAGGCAGTTTTAATGACCCACCGGAACTTCCAGGCTTGGCACATTTGCTTGAACGCATGGTTTTCATGGAATCCAACAAATATCCTGTATTAAAACATGATAAGAGAATTTATTATAAAATACATTTTTGTGCATATAAATGCTTAAATACCATTGCATTTGCAGAATTTTAGTGAATTTGTCAGTCTCTATGGTGGCACTACTGATAGTGGAACAGAATGCGAGTATACAAGATTTTACTTTGATATCTCAGTGAAACAGTTGGAACCAGCTATTAAACATTTTGTTCAATTTTTCATTGATCCATCCTTGATGAAGAAAGATGTCATCACGCGGGAGCGAGAGGTCATAGTACACGGTATATAAATTATAATTATAATATTATTGCAGCAACTACAGTTTATTTTTAATATTTCATGTTCACATAGAGTTTCAGTCCAGTTTCTTGTTTTGTGACAAAAATAGGAAAGAACGAGTACTGTCCCATATTGCTCGAATTCGTCCTCCACCCATTAGGAAAGAGTTAACATCATACAATAATATAGATGATGACGNTTCGACCTCCACCCATTAGGATTCAATGGAAAGAGTTAACATCATACAGTAATGATGACGAGCTGTACAAACAGCTACACAAATTCAGAGAGAGCCAGTATAGTGCTCACAAAATGATGTTAACTATCCAGGTAACTTTAATAATTTATAATTGGAATGAACGATTGATTTCTTATTAAATATAGTTAATATTCATAGTACGATACTTACATAGGCAAGATTACCGCTAGATACATTGGAAAAATATGTCACAGACTCCTTTGCTGGTATACTAAGTAATTGGCTGTCTTTCGATACCTTTACCGAATTTGAAAACGACGAATTTTTTGATACTGTCGTTTCCAAAAATATGTATAAAATTAGATCCATCAAAGATATCAGCCAAGTATGTATCTTAGACACGTAAATTCAAAAAATGCATATGGTACAAATGCATATAAAAGTAAAACTTGTCTTTTACAGTTACATGTAATATGGGTTTTGCCTTCAATACTTAATCGGTATAGAAGTAAACCATATAAATATATTTCATCGATTATTGAGAATAAAGGAAGTGGATCTTTAAATAGATATCTGCGTAGAAAAATGTGGGCCCTTGATTTGTTCTGCGGTATCTGTGATAACGATAATGGTTTCGGATACAACTCTATGTATGTTTTATTCAAGATTATAGTAGAACTCTCCCGTGAGGGACAACAGCATCTGAGCGACGTTCTAGATGCAATATTTTCCTTTATTAAATTAGTAAAACAAGTTGGTCCACAAGACTGAATGTATAATGTGTTTTATAAGATTGGAAAAAATAATTTTAGGTAAATCAATTTAGGAATAAATTGATGTGTAGAACAGAAAAATACTTAATATACATAAGATATGCCACTAATATTTCGAGCTTTTTTAGATTTTTTCATAAGCATGATGATGTGTTTGATTTATGTAAAAGTATGCATTTCTATCCGTCGCGTGATTATTTAACTGGAAAGCATAATTATTTCGAGTATAACCCAGAAGCTATACAAGAATGTTTGAATTTTTTGACGCCAGAGACGGTAAACATCATGAATTTCGGCGATGATTTAGATTTAGATACGGACGCTCCATGTTTCGAAGGTTATTGCTCAATTACCGCATTACCAAAAGAGCGGATCGAATATTGGAAAACCATCGAGCCATTGCCTGATTTTAATTTAACATTATTCAATGCGTTCCTTATCGACAATATTTCTTTAATACCAGTATCAGCAGAAACTTCGAAATATCCTGTAAAAGTATACCATGATCAGTTTGTAGAGATTTGGTATCGCCCAAAGTTTTATTGGCCAATGTGTCATATAAACCTTCATATTGTTTGTTTTCTGAAAATTATAACACGAAAAGAGTAAGTAATAACCTGGACATGTAACAATACTTGTACAATATAATGATATTTTCCACAATTATTTGTTGATTCTATATATATAATGTCTAATTGTCATATTATTAACATTTTAGTGCTGTTCTCTTGGATATGTATTGCAATGTATTAAAATATCTATTGATCGAAGAATTACATCCGGCTGTAACGGTTGGATTTGATTATGATATCGATGTCAGTGAAATAACTACAGGAATTACAATTCAAATGAGCGGGTTTGGCGAAAAACTGTCAGTAGGTATACGCTTCAAATTGTGTTGGCGAAATGATAAGTATAATTTCGGCATACATAAATATTTTATTTATATTGCAGACCTTGTTGATGGTTATTGGAAAACATATAGTACATCTATCCTCTATTTCCAAAGATTTGTTTGAAGTTATTAAAACGCAACAATTAAGGGCATATTACAACAAATTTATGGAAACTAAGGAATTCATCAAGTATCATCTGTTTATTATCTAGCATAATTGCAAAAACTATAAAATTCTTATATGACTAAAAAAAATAATTAATAATGGACATCTTTTATAATAATTAATTTTATAACATTAGAATTATATTTATTACATTTTTTTATCATTTCCAATTAGTAACATATGTATTGCTTACTTTTATTCGCAGGAATGTGAAATTATGGATATTAAAGAGACCCTATTATACGTACGTTCACAAGTACGAATCTCTATATAAATATATTAATTTTGAAGACTTCCAAGGCTTTGTAAAGTCCTTCAACGATTTACTGTCCGTCCAGTGCCTTGTGCAAGGCAACATAACGAAAGACTATACGATCGATATTATACGATCATTCATCACGCGAATTAATTGTCTTAACTTTAGGAATATTATGCAACAATTTACTAAAGTCGCAATAATACCCAAACACAAATCTAATTATTACAAGTTGAAAAATATTAACCGCACATGTGTCGACTCTGTAGTAACACATTATTATCAAATCGGTGTTGCTACAATTGAATCATCGGCCTTAATCGATTTAATACTCGTAAGTATTTAATAATATTGTTTTATATATTTAAATTAGATATGGATCTTCAATTTATATTTATTTACTTTTAAAAGTAAATGAAATATTAATAACATTTTTGATTACTGTGATTGATTTTATTTGCCCATCTCATCTGTTAAATAATAATATTTTAGATGATAATAAAAGAACCGTTAATAAATGAGTTCCGAACTATAGGAATTAGTAATGTTTCGTGTGACCGTACAGATATCAACAATATATTGGGATTTTCTATTACTGTTTATATTCAGAAAAATAAATACACATTCGAATATGTTGATTATCTGATTCAGGACATTCTGAATTCGTTTCTCGTCAAGTTACCACAATTCTTAGAAGGCAAATTAGATCATGTCAAAGAAAGGCTGAGAATTTTAAAGCAATCTGATGATGCGAAGATTTTAAAAAACGAAGTAAACAGAAACTGGAGTGAGATCACGAAGCAGCAATACATATTTCACAGATATGAAAGTGAAGCGCTTGCAATAGAGAACATAGATATGTATAAACTGATGACATTTTTCGAAAAATACATAGATCATAGTCGAATAAAAAAATTGCGCATATTTGTTGAAGGAACTCCAAAGGAAATTGCATTAAGTAAGCAGATAACTTTTCTGTTCGAACTTTGGTCTAAATATTCATTTTTATGACATCAGTCTTATCTTCCATTTTTTTCTTGCCATATTAAGTTAAAATTGCTGAAACAATTAAAATTTCAAAAATTTATTGTTATAGATACAGAGTCTCATAAAAAAGATATGTACTCTTTTTCGGACTGTGTAATCGACAATTTGCAGTACTTTAAAATATCGAAATATTACACGCACTACTAACGTAGATGATTACAAAAAGTTACGTAGTATGTAAATATATTGTGTGAATCAGAATCGTTGAACCAACTTTTTACCCTATGAGAAAATTATCAACTTTCTACCTAATTGAATTATAACGTGCGTGCGATAATTTTCTCATAGAGTAAAAACTAATTCAATGATTCTCTCTGTATAATTCGGAGAAGATTAATCCTGTCGTTGTTAAAGCGCTTAATAAGTAATACTTAACCAACATTGGTACAATTATGATGAAATTGTGAATATTACCGTTTCAAACTTCTTATCATTTTAATTTGTCATGTTAATTATATTCGATTTCATAATATTATTATATTGTTCATTTTATTACATTTTACACTTTTCCCGTATAGAAATTGAATTAGGGTTGCTCGATCTCGGCAAAAGAATCGATTTTTTGAATCGACTCGAATCGCAATTGTAAGAATGGATTCACCAACAAATCGAGCACCAAAGAATCGATTTAGCGAAAATTGATCTAAAAGTTTGAGGATAATTGTACACTGTAGACTTGTAAAAAGAAAATTCAATGCACACATGTCTTGTGCCATTTATAGAATGAATTTATACGTACTCTTCATTCTTTTTATCTTATTGCACAGGTTTAATATAATAAATACAGTGAATGATATTAGACTATATCTTACGGTCAATATCTTATATAAAAAGTAGAAAGTCGTATCTTTTTCAAGGCTTTATTAGCATATATTATTGTATATACATATATTAATGTATACAAAACTTCTGTTACAATATATATATATATTAGGTGTATAACTTTGCTTCCGCCGTTTTCCTATAGATGGCTTTAGCGGTAAGTGGTGGTCGAAATAAATAGATCATAGACGTCATACAATAAACTTGGGCATCTGTTAACATAACCCCATAGAAACATTAGTTGATTTGTGTCTGCATCATAAAGTTATTCTCGATTGAAAATGTCAGTTTACGCGCCAAATTCTCGTCATTTGCGGGAGGTTTTAATTTTCTGCTTCAATATGAAGAAATCTGCGGCTGAGGCTCATCGAATGCTCTCAAATACTTATGGTGAGACCGCTATTAGTGAAAGAATGTGTCGTGAGTGTTTTCAACGCTTCAAAAACGGTGATTTTGACGTCGAAGACCGACATAGCGGTGGAAGAGAGAAGGTTTTCGAAGATGCAGAATTGGAGGCATTACTTGATCAAGACTCAAAATCAAAATCAAAAAGAATTGGCACAATCATTGGGAGTGACTCAACCAGCCATTTCAAAACACCTCAAAGCCATGGGAATGATTCAGAAGCAAGGAAATTGGGTGCCGTACGAGTTGAAGCCGAGAGGTGTTGAATGGCATTTGTTTGCTTGTGAACAGCTGCTTGAAAAGCAAAGACGGAAGGGATTTCTGCATCGCATTGTGACTGGGGATGAAAAATGGGTTCATTACGATAATCCCAAGCGCAGAAAATCATGAGGAGTTCCCGGCCATGCTTCCACGTCGACGGCCAAACCGAATATTCTCGGCTCCAAGATCATGCTCTGTATTTGATGGGACCAGCTCGGCGTAATGTATTATGAGCTGTTAAAACCGACTGAAACAATCACAGGCGATCGGTATCGAACGCAATTGAGCCGAACATTGAAAGACAAACGGCCGCAATACAACGAGAAACATGATAAAGTGATTTTGCAGCATGACAATGCTCGACCTCATGTTGCGAAAGTGGTCAAGACATACTTGGAAATGTTGAAATGAGAAGTCCTACCCCACCCGCTGTATTCTCCAGACGTTGCTCCCTCTGACTATCACTTGTTTTGATCAATGGCACACGGCCTAGCTGACCAGCACTTCCGGTCTTATGAAGAAGTAAAAAATTGGATCGATTCGTAGATCGCCTCAAAAGATGACCAGTTTTTTCGACGCGGGATTCGTACGCTGCCCGAAAGATGGGAGAAAGTAGTGGCCAGCGATGGACAATACTTTGAATCATAAATGTATAACCAGTTTTTTACAATATAGCCTCGAATTTCGGAAAAAAAACGGCGGAAGCAAAGTTATACACCTAATATATATATATATATATGTATATAATATTATGTATTATTGTAATATTAAATTTATAAGCTACATATATTTTTCATCGGTATTAATTTGTTGACTTATTATTATTTATTATTTTTATTATTAGTTCCATTTTTTGCTTTTATTTCTTGTGTTTTTATATTTGTTTTAGCTTTTCAAAAAACTTTTTGACTTTTCAAAGCTCTAAATACGTAAATCGAGCTATTTCCTGGAATATTAATTATAAGAATAAAAAAATAATGTAGATGTAAAAATATCAACGCGGAAAATATTTCATTTTTCATCGAATAAATATTTAATCCGGCCTCGTTTCATTGTCGAACATTCTCCGTGACATTGAAATTTCTTGAATCGCGATGGAATATCGATATCGATCTACGTATTATCATGCTCACATAATACAGTAATACAGAAATTCGCTAGCGGATTTTCAGACAATAATTTATCGGCATTGATACAAAGCAAAAATGGAAAAAGTTGGGCCTCGGGTGTGGGTAAACTACCATTCGGTATGTAATTGCTCGATAAATCGCTTCGTGTTCGTACGGACTTGTAATTATCAACACGCAATAAAAGCAGACAGGAAAAAGCTGACACGTGCTGACATATCAAAGAGTCGCGATTAAAATTATTAATCCACGATAATCGTGTGTGCAACGTAGCTGCGTCGCTGACGATTCTGAATTTTTGTCGGCCCTGTAACTTCGAAATCGATTCGCGAGGCTTTGCCTTTTTGCAAATATCCGAGTTTTTTCCTCGATTATATCGTCACTATCATGCAAACTTTATATATATATATATATATAATACACGGCCAATAATATTGTCAATACATTCTAAGAAATATAGATGTTGATTTAACACCACGCGATGTTATTATATAATTCTTACCGATTGATGTTAACATTAATACCTGTATGATATGAATTTAAAACACTTCGTGTTTACGTCATCAAGAGACAGCGCTTTTCTTTCCTCTTCTAAATTTTGACGAGGAGAAACAACTAATTTTTGAAAATAATTTTTGATTAATAAAAAAATTAACACTTATTATTTAATTCGTGGTTCACAAATTATTTGTAAAAAAATTCGTTGTTTATCCTCGAAGTTTGATTTTAATATAAATATGTTAATTAGTTTTGTATGAAGATAAATGTTTGTTTACCTCCATGATTGGGTATACTATTACAACAATATTTTTGACTATTTAAAGTTCATAAAAAGAGCGCATCAATAATTCTGTCAGACAGTTGCAAAACAACATAGATATATAAAACTGAGCTGAAACACAAATCAATAATAATAGTGTAAAGTTGTAAAAATATTGATGCATACTATCAGTATTATCGATTGAATTTATTATGCGATTATTAATCGCACGGAAAGTTTTGCTAAAGTATTTAAAAATTTAATTAATAAATGCCTCGAATTGTGAAAACAAAATGTTATCGTTTCTTCTTGATACAATCTTACACACATAGAAAGAATAATTTTGCTGATCTCTCTCTCTTCCCCCCCCCTCCCCTCTCTCTCTTTAAAAGCTAGATACAAATCTGAAAAAAATATTGTTGGACCATCAAAATAATTATGTAGATATACGACGCTTAAACTGATTGCTAAGTGCAAATTTTTTCCATTCAAAACTTATTGTTTACAATGTCTGAAATTTTTACGTAATTATTTTATAGTCCAACAAAATTATTTTCAGATCGGTATCTACCTAAATTTTTACATACACAGCAAAATCGTTCTTTTCATGCATTCAAGGAAACGCTAACTCTTTGTTTTAATTAACAATTTGAAGCATTTATTAAAAAGCAATCGTTTTGCAGAGTATCGATCCGCAAAGGTCAATATTCTATTAGTCAAAGATAAATATCCTACTTATTTCATTTTGTGAGTTTTCCCAAGTACCAATCGGAAATATCTAGTGAACTTAAAATTAATAATCTGGATAATCGGTTACCCTTAAAACAATTACGATTATCCGTCATAATGTTTCCTGTTCGTGAAAACATTCATTCCAATGGAACTGATGTCTCTACCACTGATAAATATTCAAACGCTATACTACTTAAATATTTGCTTGTAACTTTATAGGAAATCCAATATTCTATTGAATTAGATTTTAATGGTACAATTGGCTGACTTAAATAATTTTTTAAGTCTATGTGTAAATTTAGTCCAGAATTGTTTCCACTTATGTTATGATTCATTTTAATCATTAAAGATTTGAAATCTTCTCTATTTCTTTCATAGGAGATTCAACCCTATCATATTCATTATTTTGCGTTTTATTTGTTTGTCTATTTTCGAAATTACATTTACACACTAAATTTGATCGAAAATACATTTTTTTAAAGCGTGGATCCAAAACAGTGGCTAAGGCCAAAAGTTCAATGTTTTCAATTGAATTAGACCGAGAATTTATTTCGTGCATAATATAAGTTTTACCTATTTCTGATTCTGGGTGGAATTTGATCATCTTATCATATAGTAAATATATCATTGATATGATTTTACTACTAGTAATATTTTTTTCTAATTTCACTAGTTATTTCCTCAAATGATTGCAACATTTTTATGTACTCTTTTGCAATTACAACCTCAAAGGCTGTTAACATTTCCGGCGAATTTCTAAATTTTATAAGTACAGGCGTGACTATACCAGGTGTACAAGTATGAAATGCGAATTATTTTCCAAAAAAACACGTTAAATTCGGAAGAATGATAAAAAGTGGTTTATTCAAAGTATGCTCCATTGCTAGTTACACATTTTTCCCATCTTTCGGGTTATTTTTGGATACCACGCCAGTAAAAATCTTCCCCTTTTGCCGCGAACCATTCATCGAGCCATTTTTTCACATCTTCGTACAAATCAAAGCGTTGCTCAGCAAGTATGTGATCCATCGATGCAAACAAGTGATAATCGGAAGGAGCCAAGTCTGGTGAGTAAGCCGCATGGGCTAGCACTTCCCAGCTGAGTGCTTCCAACGTGTCGCGAACCGGTTTTGCCGTATGTGATGGAGCATTGTCATGGAGAAAAATGATCTTGGAGTGTTGCCTTTTTCGATATTCTGGCCGTTTTTCGAGTAGCGAACGATAAAAAATCGATTAATTGTTGTTTGTAGCGTTTGGTATTAACCGTTTCAGCAGACTTTAACAGCTCATAATAGACCACACCCTTCTGGTCCCACCAAACACAGAGCATCGTCTTCCTGCCAAAGCGATACGGTCTTGCGATCGATGTAGATGATGCGCCTGGGTCTACCCATAATTTTTTGCGCTTGGGATTCTCAAAAATGGGTGCAAAAAAGGAATGAATGAGAAATTTATGTGGCTCAAGAAGAATTATCATTCTGAATTATCCGTAACTATTGATACAATTTCATTCAGAAAGATATTCAAAATAAAAATTGATAACAAGGAAGGAATAGATAAAACAAAACTTTTACTATATGAAACTACTTGTTCTTCAAAGTCATTAGATTGAGAAAGTTGCCCAGCAAAATGAGAATGGAATGAAATCGATTCAGATTTTCAGAAATATTGATTCACGAATGTTAAAATGAATGCTTTTCAATTCTAAATGTATTTTTATTCATTTATAGGAATTGCATAAAGCAGATCTGTATGTCTTTCAATCTAAAAATAATATTCGCTTTTTCTGTGCATTATGAATACTGTTCAATTCTAAATTTTGAATAAGAAATACAGTTTTTCAATCCAGTTGCATCAAATTGTATCTAATGGAATCCAATTAAATCTAAAAAAAGTATTCGCTATTTAATATACGCATTCGGATAGAAAAAAATTTCAATCCATTTTAATTTATTTTCGTTTGCTGGGCAGTTTTAATGTGGACACAAATCTAGATAATATTTTGCAGCAAACGAGAATGGATTAAAATAGATCGAAATTTGTTTCCGAATGTTTATTTTAAATAATAAATACTTTTTTGGATTTAATTGGATTCAACTGGATTCAATTAGAATTCAATTAGATTTCCAATTGGATTGAAAAGCTGCATTTCCTATTCAAAATTTTGAATTGAACAGAATTCACAGTACGTGTTGTGTGTGAGTGCATAAAAGAAGCTAATATTATTTTTAGATTGAAAAGCATAGAGATATAAATAAATAAAAATGCATTCAGGATTGAAAAGCATTCATTTAAACATTCGTGAATCAATATTTCTGAAAATCTGAATCCATTTTATTTCCTTTCAATGCAATCTCGTTTGTTGGGTTTGTATTCTTAATAGATATATTACTCCAAGTTTTGAATCTTTTCTAAGAGATAGCATTTTTTTCGGTGCTGTAATAACAATAAATATTTAAAATTAATTGATTAAAAATTTAATGTTTGTTTTCTCAATTTTTTTGAGTTTAAGTAAAGATTAATATGTTCAGTTAATCTAATAAAATTTAAAGATTAAGAAAACGTGTGCATTCTTATTGTGTTGCATTTGCCCATAGATCTGTCATTATGTTTTCAATACATGCTCTTTATGAGTTTTTGCCACGCACCATCATAAAAAAGATTACCAACAGAAATATTGTTTATTTTTACAACAGGTAATAAATGTATGTGTAAATTCATACTGGATTCTTCATTTTGATTAATTCATTTATTTTAGTAAATAATATTCTACATCACATATACAGTTTTTATTTGGAGATACATAAACACGTGTTTATAAATCCAAAATATAGTAGTGTACTTCCATATATGTTGCGCTATCGCTCGATGGACTCGGCATGGTCGGCCCGATTCGGCATTGTAGCGCCCTCTCTGCGCGACTGGGGAAGGGCCGAGTTGCCGATTTGCTGCGCGCGTGCCGATTCCCCACTTAGTTCTATAGGTTCAGCATGCGCGGACCCTCTCAGGAACTAGTTGCTAATTGGGGCCACCTGCGGCGCAATTGTTCGTGTTCCGGAAGCGATCCGAAAAGACTTCCGCCCGTTGTTGGAAGGAAGCCGAGCTCACGCGTGCCTCGCTAACGAGCGTTATCGCGACTCTTTCCACGCCATATCCGCACGTTGCATTTCTACTCGCTGCGATCCTGACCGCAAAGGACGTGCATATACGCAAGGACGACTCGAGCGTACTGCATCCCGAAACATTTGGCGATCCTGCCAGGATCCTGCGTGAGTAAAGTGCAAAAAAAGGTAGACATAATCTGAAAACTATAAAGACAATTAATCTATTAAGACAGCAGTGAAATCGGGAGTGCCGTCTTTAAAAAAAAAAAAAAAAAGGGGGGAAAGAGGCAATTTTGATTTATCTTAATTTCATAAAATTTTCGTGCGCAAATATACAGTGCGCGGTTCGTATATTTTTGTTGCTCTCAACGACTCGGGCGTTTCCGTCGTTCGTCGGCTGCTCACGAACACAAATTTCAGAGTTCCCAGCCACGACGTCACGGCGGGCGGCTCCAGTTGCCAATCCCGTGAGCTCCATTTCCGCCTTCGGGCGAACTCGGCCATTTTCGGTCACAATCGCCAAAGCGCGATTCGACCCTATCTTAAGTGCTGCTGCACTTACACGGGACGCTACATCGACAATCGGTAATGTCAGCTGGAGGGAGGTAGGAGAGTGAGTCGGGACTCCCGCCTTATGCGCCTCGTTGCTACGGCAACTTCCTTGCCCCTCTTCAGGCGTCTGGCTCCCTACGCATTATCCGCACGCCCCTCTTTGGTGCCACCAAGTTCGATTTCTGCCTCGAAGCTCCCCGTGCGAAGACAGCACCGAGCTCAAGCATTACATCCTTGAGCATCCAATATAGACGAATTTGGAGTCGTTTTGCGCAATTTAGGATTTATCGATCGTATAATCATGCCGAAAGATCGAAGCCGGAACGACGCGACGGATGATTATCATGACTTCATTCAACTCGTCGCGCATCAACAGAAGGCACTTCACTCGATTAAAAGAGCAACGGCATTGCTCGCATCGCCAGACGTGACAATCGATCAAGCTCGCACGCGGCGCGATTTCATTGAAAATAAATGGAAAGACTTGGCAGCTCGTGATGCAGAAATGTGCGTTTACGAATCGTTGCCATCTTGCGCCTGCAATGAGTATTTTTCGGAGGACTTCATCGGCACGTGTGAGGAACTCTACCTCGAAACGTTCGCCGGTCTATCAGCAATTATAAACGCCGCGCCGCAGACGTCCACGCCAACTTCCAATGCCGCTCCAGCTGTCGCAGCCCAAGATCAGCAACATCGTCGTACGCAAGTGCCTAAAGTTAGGCTGCCGCGATTTTCAGGAAATTATATAGAATGGGTGGAGTTCCGTGATCATTTCCAGGCGCTTATTGTAAATGACCCTTCGTTCGATTCATTTCATAGATTATATTATTTAAAATCGTGTCTCGAAGGTGATGCCGCAGCACTAGTCAAAAATATCTCAATTACCGCGCAAAATTATGAAGTAGCCTGGAAAGTGCTCACGGAGCGATACGAGGATAAACGGCGATTGTTGGCGACATTATTAAATAATTTATTTGCATTTGTAGGCATATTTTCGTTAAGTCAGTTGTTGTGTTCTAAGAAGAACGTTCGAGAGATGTTCTTGCGCGAGCTTGTCGCTACCGAAAAATTCCGTAGCAGAAGTAACCGATACGCGGATCCACGAACTCGCGAGGATTGGCTCTCGATAGATCATCAGGTCGTGCCTGATTGGTCAAAGGGCATTGATCCCACCACGCGCTACCGTCGCGCGTCTCCTTGCGGGCCTCGCGATGCTCGACAGTTCCTGTTCACGATCCTGACGGACAAGCAGGACCTCACAACTGTAAATAAAGTTACCGGGCGAGACCGTGATTAATATCAGTCTAATCATTTGTACCCGATAACCCGTCCTACAGTTTTACTCAGAAGTGGGATTCAGAAATATTCGGTGTGTTGTGCGCACGACGACGGACTGTGTGCTCTGTGAGAGGCACGGAAAATTCTTGCGAAGATATCCGAGTGTCGTTGTGACTGTTGCTGTTCTGCGAGAACGTCAAAGCCGACCGTAAACACCGAGTTATAATGGAATCACTAGATGGTAATCATTTTACCGTGATTGAGTTAAAAGAGGCTCTTCGCGATAGAGAATTGTCTTCTAAAGGATCGAAGGCAGAATTAATCCAACGCCTGAGTGAATACGATTCAAGTATTTGGAAGACGTTAATCGAGAAACGAAACAAGATGCCGGCAGCGGGAGAAGCATCGATTTCTGTAACGCCAGAGATACCGGGTGGGTCAGCCGATGCAGAAGATTATGCATCGATACCGGAAGAACGTTGTGAGTCTGAGCTACGAGAGCATGACGACCACGTGCAACGTGAGCTAGCGTTAATTCGCCGAGAAAGAGAGTTGTTACAAAGAGAGCAGCAGCTATTGCGCAGAGAACGCGAAACGAACCGCTGCGCATCAACGACCAGCGCCATGTCAGCTGTGGGCGGCGCTCGTAATCTTCGAGAGTTGTTGCCCGAATTTGACGCAAGTAATAATACTTTCTGGAGATGGAAGAACCAGTTGGAATTGCTGAGAAATTCATACGAGTTAGACGACAAGTCAACAAGAATTTTAATAAGTTCCAGATTAAAAGGAAAAGCGCTTAATTGGTTTTATTCCAAAGCAGAATACGTGACAATGAGTATTGAAGATCTTCTGAGAGAAATGAAACAAATGTTTGATTCGCGTCCAAGGATGTTATCGCTTAGAAAAGAGTTCGAGGCTCGTGTCTGGAAAACGGAAGAGTCGTTTTGTGATTATTATCACGATAAAGTGATCCTCGCCAATCGAGTGCCGATTGCGGAGGACGAGCTTATAGATTACATTATCGACGGCATAAGTGATATGCGTTTACAAAACCAGGCGCGTATCATGAATTTTCAGTCGGGGCCGGAATTACTGAAGGCCTTCGAAAAAGTCAATCCAGATTCCAAGAGATCCAGCGATTCTAAGCAGAAGAAAAATGATTCAAAGCCACCTAATGCGAAAATCGAAACGTCATCCACCAAAGGGAAAACAGTGAAATGCTTCAAGTGTCAGACCATCGGACATGTAGCCACTCAGTGCAGAAGACCGACCGCGCCAGCGACGAAGAGGGCCTGTTACGTTTGCGGATCATCGGAACACATGGCAAAAGACTGTCCCGAGCGAAAGCAGCCACCAGTGGTACAAGCCGACGAACAATCAGCGCAAGCCACCTCCACGAATGTGATACAACCCGTTACACTTCCAGGACCGTACATGGTTACAGTGAAGATCAGTCCTAGCGAGAAGGGCGGTAATGTAAACACTTATGTGATTGACGCGATAATTGATTCGGGTTCACCGATTAGTCTTATTCGTAATAGCGTTGTTGAGAACGAAATATGTTTTCCTGTCAAAGAGGACATTAGTCAATTTGTCGGAATAAACAATTCGCGGCTTAAAATTTTAAATGTTTTTTATAGTCAAGTAGAGATACGAGGTGTAAGTACAAAAATAAAATTCTATACTGTACCTGACAATACGATGGCATATAAAGTGCTTTTAGGGCGAGACTTTTTAGCGTGTCCGTCATTAAGAATTACACTCGGAAACGATGCCGAGATTGAAAATGTCGACGAGATTAGCGTTACGCAAATAATGCATGTCGAAGCGAATGAAGAAATAAATAGCGTTCGCGATAAATTACAAGTAAATTCTGCGATAGGTTTAGAAAACATTAAGAAAATTTCTGATATTTTCGAGTCAAGTTATATAACAAACATTAATGCAAAAAAATGCGGACCTGATTTCGAGATGAGTATTGCGTTGAAACACGATCAACCAATAAGTTCCCGTCCGCGTCGATTGTCGTTTGCTGATAAAGAGGCATTGCAAAAAATGTTAGACGAGCTATCGGAAGCGAAAATTATTCGGCCGAGTAGTTCACCGTATGCGAGTCCTATAGTATTAGTGAGAAAGAAAACGGGCGATCTTAGATTATGCATTGACTACCGGGAATTAAATAAAATAACGATACGTGATAATTTTCCAACTGAGTTAATTGATGATAATATAGATCGTCTGAGAGGCAAAAAATATTTTTCGATTTTGGATTTAAAGGATGGATTCCATCACGTTAAGATGCACGAGACATCAATAAAATTTACGTCGTTCGTAACTCCACTGGGACAGTATGAATATTTGCGGATGCCGTTTGGCTTAACAAACGCGCCACGCGTATTTCAACGCTTTATTCATGCCGTATTTGAACGTCTTTTAAGAGAACATAAAATACTGTTGTATTTAGACGATATACTAATAGCCACCGAGAGTTTAGAGGAACATTTCGAAATCTTGTCTGAGTTATTTGAGTTAGCTGGCAAAAGTCATTTACGATTTCGATTAGATAAATGTTATTTCACGCAAACGGAAATAAAGTATTTAGGTTACTGTGTTAATGAATACGGAATACGACCGAGCGATGAGAATATCGAGTCTGTTTTAAATTATCCAATTCCGAGAAATGTTAAAGAAGTACAACGATTTATCGGTCTTGCGAGTTATTTCCGTAGGTTCATACCTAATTTCTCATTAACGGCTAAACCGTTATATGACTTAATAAAGAAGGGTGTTACTTTCCATTTTGGAAGCATAGAGAATCAAGCGTTCGACGCGCTAAAACGTCATTTAGCTAGTAAGCCGGTGTTAGCGATTTATTCACCGCGTGCTGAGACCGAACTACATTGTGATGCAAGCGCTACCGGATTCGGAGGTATTCTGTTGCAAAAACAGAGCGACAGTACTTGGAGACCTATTTCGTTTTGGAGCCAACGAACTACACCCACCGAGGCTAAATATCACAGCTTCGAGCTGGAGTGTCTTGCTGTTGTTTATGCATTAAAAAGATTCCATGTATATCTTGCAGGCTCTAAATTCAAGATAGTTACCGATTGCGACAGTTTTCGGTTAACGTTGAGTAAAAAAGATGTAAACCCGCGTATATCTCGATGGGCGTTGTTCTTGCAAAATTATGATTATGATATTATACATCGACCCGGGAAGCGAATGGCACACGTCGATGCGTTGAGTAGATGTCATAGTATACTAGTACTTGAAGGCAGTACATTCGAACGAACTTTATCTATTTGCCAAGATCGTGATCTCGAGCAGATTCGAAGCAAAGCTAAAGTAAAAATTAAAAAACTGCAAATCGAGAATACAAAAGGATACAATTTGCGAAGAAAAACTCCGCGTGAATATAAAATAGGTGATTACGTAGAAATAAAAAATGTTGACACTACACCTGGTATAAATAAGAAGTTATTACCTAAATTTAAGGGACCATATGTTATTCGAAAAGTTTTAGATTATGATCGATATGTTATTACTGATGTTGATGGTTTTCAGTTAACTCAGCGACCGTATACTGGTACCGTAGCGCCGGACCAGATGCGACCTTATCTTCATTGTTAATTCTGTGTTACTGATGTGCAACTATAAAATATTATTTGTATGTTAGTTATAAGTAAATTATAAGAGCGATTATTTTTGTTCCTTTGACCGAGACGGTCAAAATGCCAGAATGGCCGAGCTGTAGGCATATTTTCGTTAAGTCAGTTGTTGTGTTCTAAGAAGAACGTTCGAGAGATGTTCTTGCGCGAGCTTGTCGCTACCGGAAAATTCCGTAGCAGAAGTAACCGATACGCGGATCCACGAACTCGCGAGGATTGGCTCTCGATAGATCATCAGGTCGTGCCTGATTGGTCAAAGGGCATTGATCCCACCACGCGCTACCGTCGCGCGTCTCCTTGCGGGCCTCGCGATGCTCGACAGTTCCTGTTCACGATCCTGACGGACAAGCAGGACCTCACAACTGTAAATAAAGTTACCGGGCGAGACCGTGATTAATATCAGTCTAATCATTTGTACCCGATAACCCGTCCTACACATTAAAATCCATTTCTCGCGATGGATCTCCGGGAGATCTCCGTAATTTAATGGATTCTGCTGAAGAATGTCTTGACGCGCTCGCGAAACTTGGTCGGCCGATATCCGACGATATAAGTGTTCACGTGATTACGCAGCGTCTCGACCGCGAAACCCGCGAAGCGTGGGAGTTTTCGCTCAAGGATGACGGTTTCGCGACCTACGATCAATTAGAACGATTTCTAAAATTGAAAGTTCGCTCACTTGAAGCCGCCACTCCAAACGTTAAAATCACTCGGTCGTTAACGTCACAATCTCGAGCTAAAACAAAATCCACTTCGGTTTCAAATGCGTCAACTCATCACGCGAATTCGAAAAAATCTACCAATTTTGCAAATATTAAATGCCTCTTATGCGAAGAGGCCCATGCGTTGTATAAATGCAAACAATTCAATAGTAAGACAGTACCTCAACGTTGGGATACCGTACGACAACATTCATTATGTTTGAACTGTTTATCGCCGCATCATCGAATCGACGGATGCAAGAGTGAACGCACGTGTTTTCATTGCAAAAGGCGACACCATTCACTTTTGCACTCGGCTGCACGTAGGCCGGTTAGCACCAACGCAGAAACTAGTACGTCAAATAGTGACATGCCATCAATCGACGCGAACTTAATCCAATCGCATTTAAGCACTCCTCAAGTGCCGGCTCATGTCATTTTATCAACTGCGTGGGTGCTAGTAACCGCAGCCTCGAAAAGAGTTGTAAAGTTGCGAGCTTTAATCGACCCAGGATCAACGCACACATTTATCTCGCAAACCGCCGCAAACGAATTGCGGACTAAAGTGTACTCAACGTCTATACAAGTGAATGGGATCGGTTTGAGTAAATCCTCGACTGTCAGCCGGATCGTTCCCATGTCGGTAAGTTCGGTAAATGATCCCACCGTCGCGTTGTCAACCGATGCACTCATTCTCGACAACTGAACGTCTTATGTACCGAAATTTCGCTTCCAACTGACACGCTGGCCTCATCTCGACGGCCTTGCGCTGGCAGATGGAAGTCCGACCGACAATACGCCTATTCATTTAATCATCGGCGCGGATATATACGCGTATGCACTTAGAGACGGAATAATAAGCGGTCGACGTGACGAGCCGGTCGCGGTAAATATCATTTTTGGGTGGATCTTGTCGGGTACAAGCAACACCACGAATGATCCTTCCGACGCACCCTCCGTACAAGCTCATCATCTACACATGCATGATGAGAATCTCAATTCAGCCCTTACTAGATTCTGGGAAATCGAAGAGATAAATACCAGTCGTCCGGCATCGGAAGATGATGCAGCATGCGAGCAGCATTTTAAGAAAACTCATTCTCGTAAAGAGAGTGGACAGTACGTAGTGCGCTTGCCGCTTCGCGATGACCCTTCACTCGCGCTCAGGGATACAAGGAGACGCGCAGCATTATGTTTACAGTCGATCGAACGACGACTCGCGATTCGCACCGAAGAACGCGTTGAATATGAAAAGTTCATGACCGACTATGAAACGCTCGGCCACATGCAGGTGGCATCGACGCGACAAGACGACGCACTCGTGGTGTATCTTCCTCACCACCCAGTGGTGAAGACTACTAGCGCGACCACAAAGACCCGGGTAGTCTTTAACGCTTCCGCGCCTTCCTTGTCTGGCAAATCGCTTAACGACTTACAGTACATTGGATCAAAGCTACAAGCTGAACTTTCGCTTCTCCATTTACAATGGCGCACACATAAATTTGTATATACATCGGACATAGAAAAGATATATCGGCAAATTCTAGTCGATTCTCGTGATATAGATTTGCAACGAATTCTATGGCGTCATAAAACGTCGGACGCCGTATCCGACTACCAACTGCTGACCGTAACGTACGGAACAGCAAGCGCATTTCTGGCATTGCGTGTGCTCCAACAGCTCGCCGAGGACGAAGGCGATGCTTTCCCGCTTGGCAGGGAGGTCATACTCTCTCATATGTTCGTCGACGATGCGCTGTTCGGAGCGGACACAATCGAAGATGCGATCGCGATAAAAAACGAAACGACGGAACTATTAAGTAACCACTTTACGCTGCGAAAGTGGGCCAGTAATTCGGTCGAATTACTTTCCGACATCGATCCGTCGAATCACGGCTTGGCTTGCGATAAAGTACTTCAGGATGATGACACTGTGAAGATTCTTGGTGTCGCATGGCATCCCGCCAATGACACGTACGGTTTCACACTAAACTTGATGCCACCATCGCTCACCACAAAGCGAACGATCCTGTCACAGATCGTTCGCATTTTTGATCCCATGGGATGGATTGCACCTGTGGTAATTGTTGCAAAACATCTAATGCAACTATTATGGTCCAGTAAAGCGTCCTGGGACTCGCCCCTCTCAGCGGAATTACAGCTCATCTGGGATACTGTTTACAACGACCTCCCGTCGCTTACTGAAATTTCAATCCCTCGCTGGCTGAATATTTCGCCATTATGTAGGGTCGAACTTCACGGGTTTTCCGACGCGTCTATGAAAGCGTACGCTGCCGTGGTGTACGTTCGAACAGAATCGCCTTCCGGTGAAATTACAGTGAGACTGCTGACTGCAAAAACCCGAGTTGCCCCACTCAAGCAACTCTGCATACCGCGGCTCGAATTATGCGGCGCCGTAATTTTAGCCCGTCTAATTCAGCAAATTCAATCGCTACCCGTGTTTGCGCTCTGTCCTGTACAATGCTGGACAGATGCGACCATTGTACTCGCGTGGCTTCAAGGTCAGTCCAAAGAGTGGAAAACGTTCATCGCAAACCGTGTCGCCGAAGTGCACACGATAATTCCGAAAGTCCCCTGGCGACATGTTCCGGGTGTCAATAATCCAGCTGACCTGGCCTCCCGGGGCATGCCCGCTTCAGATATTCGTTCATCCGAACTATGGTGGCATGGGCCATCATGGCTGTCATTAGGACAAGAAAACTAGCCATCATCTAATCCTACATTAGATGACGATGCGCCTCTCGAACGTAGGGCAACTCCACATCACGTTGAACCTAACGTCGCTCAGGAGATAATGCAACGCTTCTCATCATGGCCACGAATGTGCCGAGTTTTAACTCCATGTATGCGCTTATCGGCAAAATGGAGATCTAAAATTGTTGGGAAATCTCGAATTACAGAGCTCACGAACGTTGCAAATCGCATATTTGCTCTCACGCAAGCAACTGCATTTGCTCTCGAAATCGTCCTGCTAGAGGGTAATCCGGCTGGCCCAGACGGATTGCGACATTTCCAAAACGATCAAATGCTCCCAAAAGGCAGTCCGTTACGCAGACTGAACCCAGTCATGGACGCTAACGGATTGCTACGTGTAGGTGGACGCTTATCCCTATCGAGACTACCCTACGACGCGAAATTTCCAATAATTTTGCCTCAAGGACATGTCGCTCTTCTGCTTGCGCGTCATGCGCATGAGCGATGTCTGCACGGCGGCATTGCACTGACACTCAGCACTCTGCGCACGCATGTGTGGGTGCTACAAGCGCGCAGATTAATAAAATCATTGGTCAACAATTGCGTAGTTTGTGCCCGACAACTCGCTAAGGTCCCAACCCAGATGATGGGTTCGCTGCCCCCGGCTCGTATAACTCATCCGCTTCGCGCATTTGTTGAATGCGGCGTTGATTACGCTGGACCGATCAGATTACGCCTGGCTGGCGGTCGTGGATCCAAGTCACAGTCAGCTTACATAGCGTTATTTGTATGCATGGCATCGCGTGCTGTGCATTTAGAGGTGGTATGCGATTATTCAACAGACGCGTTTATCGCAGCGTTTCAGCGCTTTTCGTCGCGTCGTGGTCTTCCTAGCGTCGTACACAGCGATTGCGACATTAATTTTCAGGGTGCCGATAAGGAACTGCGTGCCGCATATCATGCAGTCACCCAGTCAGAGACTCTCCGTGCACGTATGGTGGAGGATAAAGTTGAGTGGGACTTCATTCCGCCTGCCGCTCCCCATTTCAGTGGGTTGTGGGAGGCTGGGGTGCGTTCCATGAAACGACATCTCAAGCGACTGCTTGATCCACACACGTCAACGTATGAGGAGCTGGCCACACTTCTGTGTCGCGTCGAAGCCTGTATGAATTCGCGACCAATCGCGCCTTTGCATGAGGACATTGAAAGCCTCGAAACTCTAACACCCGCGCATTTCCTTATCGGCGGTCCTCTAGTATGTGCGCCTTCACCGATCACAGCTGATTTTACAATGTGTCGATCCGCGCGGTGGAGATTGTATCGTCAATTGTTAGACCAATTTTGGAATTGTTGGTATCGGGACTATGTAATGTCGTGCCAGCACCGTTCGAAGTGGCTGAGCACCACTACTCCGATCGCTGTAGGGCAGATTGTTCTACTACGTAACGACAATCTGCCTCCAGCCAAATGGGAATTGGCACGTGTCATCGAGTGTTATCCAGGCCATGACGGTCTTATCCGCGTCGTCAAAATACCGACTGCTACGTCCTCGTACATCCGTCCGATCACCAAGTTGGCACTGCTTCCTGTCGATATCGATGGTGACACGTGACCAAGTCTCTCGCGATAGTTTTTTAAGTTTAGCATGTAAGTAACATTGTAAATGGAGCAATTAGGTTAAGTCTGTTGCGGTATAGATACCGCAAGGCGGGCGGTATGTTGCGCTATCGCTCGATGGACTCGGCATGGTCGGCCCGATTCGGCATTGTAGCGCCCTCTCTGCGCGACTGGGGAAGGGCCGAGTTGCCGATTTGCTGCGCGCGTGCCGATTCCCCACTTAGTTCTATAGGTTCAGCATGCGCGGACCCTCTCAGGAACTGGTTGCTAATTGGGGCCACCTGCGGCGCAATTGTTCGTGTTCCGGAAGCGATCCGAAAAGACTTCCGCCCGTTGTTGGAAGGAAGCCGAGCTCACGCGTGCCTCGCTAACGAGCGTTATCGCGACTCTTTCCACGCCATATCCGCACGTTGCATTTCTACTCGCCGCGATCCTGACCGCAAAGGACGTGCATGTACGCAAGGACGACTCGAGCGTACTGCATCCCGAAACAATATATGTATTTATAAATATTAGAGGTGACTGTGAATAATTATGAAATAGAGAAAGAATTTTAATGAAATTCAAAATAATTTTCAGCTACATACTGTCTTTAAATAATTTAAATAATATATTTATAGATAATGCTAAATTCTTCTCAGATATGATGATCATATGGATACTTATTATGTGTCACATGGATATTTATTATGTGTCACATGGAAGAAATTGAATATCTTTCTGAATGAAATGTATCAATAGTTACGGATAATTCAGAACGATAATTCTTCTTGAGCCACATAAATTTCTCATTCATTCATTTTTGCATCCCTATTTTATATAAAGGAAAAAGGTGTGTTATTATATTATATTAAACAATAATAACTGCATACCAATCCGAATCTTCTAAGATTATCATTTCCTTATATAAGGAATGGTTTGTCGGTATAAGTAAATTTATATAAAAAATTTTGATTATAAAGTAAATTCATATTTTTATAAATAAAACACAATAGGCATTTTCCAACAAGAGACACAGTGAGTAGATACAGTGAATCATTTCGTCTTTGTTTATAATTGGCGAACAATAAGGATGAAACGATTTTCTATATTACAACTATACCAATTGTTTTTGTTAGAAAACGACTAATACGAATAAATATTTCTGTGTTACCGTGTTTTAGATAGAATTTATTTCGTCATACACGTTTATAATATAATATCCAGTGATACATCTCTAAAAAATATATTAGAAAAAGATATTAGAAAAAGTTCATAAAATATTAATTTCAATATAAAAATTCATCGATAAATAAGTATGAGAATAATTACATTAGTGAAGAGAATTTTTTATATATAGTTATATGAGACAATCTAGAAAAAATGAACACATCACAGAACCCTCTACTATAATCACTAACAAACTGGGTATTTCATTAAAATCGTACTCGACAAAAACAATAAAAGTACATAGAAGTTATAAAACTTTCATAAATAATCGACTTAATACGTTCATTATTATACTGTTTGTTATTCTTACTTATTAGAAAAGATAAACTAAAAATACAAATAACATAAATAACGATATTTTTACAATTGCAAATGCGAAAACAATATCAGTGTAGGTATCTGAAGTTATTACTCATTTATTAACGATTATCTGAGAGTACTCAGTTAAATTGTGTAAAATGTAATAATCATATCTATGTGTTTCAAAATAGATGAAAAAAACGGTACGTTCTGATATATTGTTCTGCCAGTATCTGCAATCTGTGTAAAAATGAGAACATTAAAACTAATAATGATGAAAGTAATTTCAATGACTTTTATTATTTCATTTTAAAATTCTATTTTTACCTCTTTGGTATATCATCGTTAGGTTTAAATTTACTCCATTGTCTCGTATTAAACATATCATCTAGTTTCTTAGTAGTTGCTAAAAATAGCCACAAAAAGCAGTATTACATGTTTATACATGCAAAAAGCAGTATTACATGTTACATACAAAAAATGGAGATTCTTTTAATAATAATAATAAATTATCGACAATGCATTTTATTATATTGCACATATCAATACTTACTTTTTCTTTTTTATCATCATAATTTAGAATTGTTAATATTTATTTAAAACTTTTGCTGGATCCATGAATGCTAATCTAATATTATAATGATATTTGTAAGAAAAAAGTAAAATTACATTCGATAGTTATCGTTTTACGAAACAACTCAAATTTATTGGATGAAAAGGGCTTTGAAATTTCTAGAAAATATAATATTCAGACTTAAGAAGTAGGGAGCAAATCACATATTGTTTACAGTCATACTATATGTGACATTCGCAGCATGAAGACGTTTACGTCTAAATGATATCTCAGTATATAATAAGTAAGGGACACTTTAGAACATTTCAGCAATAAACGTTATAATGTTCTTAAAATATTGTTGAAATGTCCCAAAATGTTTCTTGCTTACGGAGGAAATTCTCTCAATAAAGTTTCTTGAGAAATAATTCACCTGTTTCTTTTGCCATTACGTTTTCTTCCTCGAATTTTTGACATTCGTAAAATAAGACATTCGTTAAGGAATAAATCTCAATTTTTTAATCACATTTAAAATCATTGCCAACCTTAACGAACGAAATTTTTCATACCTTTGTTACCTCATAATATTTATTTTACTACCTATCACATTTTATCTCTTTTATATGTAATATTTTTAGAAAATCGTTATATATTTTAAATATATGTAAGCAGATGTAAAATTATACAAGAATTCGGAAAAATTCTGAAATTTAAATAAAAATTCTAAAAAATTATATAATAATTTTAAAAAATTTCACTAGAGAAAAACATGTTCGAACGACGCGGTACGAAACACGGAAGTAATTAAAGATCGGGCGATGTGTTATTAACCAAGTAAATAGAAAAAGCGAACTCGATTGAATGTATCATGTTGCTATTACCTTTTCGAAAATGGAATAGGAATATTCGCAGACAGAAAGATTGATAAAATATACTTTTTTGATAAGTCTAGAACTATGACAATTTATGAGAAAATCGGAGCAATGTGTATCGCATGACGCAAGGTATCACAGAATACCAAAAACAGATGGCTTTTTAAAAATTATTGAAGTTAATAAAGAAAAATTCTTCGAAGAGAAATGATGAAAATTATGCGTGATTTATTACGCGATTTTATTATCTACAATGAGCAGTAGCAGTATTGGAACTAGTGGATTAAAGGTACTTTCTCATGCTGACGCTCGACGCTCATTTTTAGCGTCAAAGCAAATTACGTGATAAAAATTGATCAATATTAAGCGTCAGTTTCGATCATGTAATCTACACGTATATTATATATATTTTACAATTATATTGTTAAGTGGGAAATTAAAACTAACGGGTACGTTACATGTAATTTTGTGTTTGCTGGGAAAAGAAAGAAAATAAACGGAATCGTAGGCTGTTGACTAATACCTACATTCATATTTACTATAATTATTGAATCATTATCATTCTTCTACTGTGTCCATATTAATGAAGAAAACCAAAAACAGTATGTAACCAATAGCATTATATGGACAATGGCTATAAAATATACATCGACAGCATATAATATTGAGGTTATGTGCAACTTTCGTTCATTCTGCAAATTGTAACGGTGAAATTATAGCGGAAATATCTGCACAACTGTGATTCGTCATGTTGATACAGCGAGTTCCGTTCCGATGTAAATTTTCGCTTTAGGGACACATGGAGTCAGAAATATGGAATGGATAGTGGAATGGATAAAAAACGAAAAAGACAAATGGTAGAGATTAATCAATCAGAACAATTCCGTTACGTTATTTCATAGCTGAGTTTCACATGATGAGAAATTTATGATGTTATTATGATGTTATTCCGGAAACGGAATAACATCAATCGTCATATCAATTCGTTAGCATGATCATTATATAATATATCTACAAAATATCTCATACTTTAACAATTTATATATATATATATATATATTTTTTTTTTATTACAGGGAGAATAAATAAAATGTAATTATTGCGGTTGATGCTTAAACGAGCACTAATTATTATAAGTCATTCATGCTGTGCGGGAACTTTATGATTTCAATTTTTGCCACTTTTTTGTGCAACATTTTGTTCTTTTTTGAGCGAATTTTTGGATTTCCTGCTTCTTTCAAATAATTCCAATATTTTTCCGCTTCTGTATATAATTGTTCTGTATATAATTCTGTATATAATAGGTATATAATTCTGTAACATAGAATTTTTAATTAGAAATATGACGAATATGATTCACTTATGAATATAATCTTAAATTCCATAAAATTATATAATTTCAACGTAGATTTTAAAGTAGTTCCATTTATTTTTTCATAAGTCAATCTGATTGCATTAGCATCCCAAGACAGTTTTAAAATAAAAATGGATTGTGAATACCGCCCCATATTTCGCGTTTCACAGTAGTTCTTCTGCACTATCGACGACGAGGAACAAAAGTAGGCCGAATTGCACACACTATATAATACTTTCATCATGGCCTCATAACAGGGGGGAGAAGTGGGATGGGAATCGCATCGAGTGGAAAGTCATACATCCCGCAGCAGGAGAGATGGTGGGGTGAGAGTCGCTTAGGCGGAAAGTCGTGCGCCACATAACTGGGGCGAAATGAGGTGGAAGTCGCTTCGCGTAGAAACTCGCGGCCCAGTAGCAGGGAGGGGGTGAGATGAAATTCTTAACATATTTTGTCAAGATCAATGACCTGAATAATTTCTAGAACATTTTACTCGACGATCATTGTTTATTAAAATGTTATTATCAAATTGATCATAAAATTAATTTATGATTATCAAATTGAATATTGATTATAGAATCTTTTTATTATTTTTTCAATGTTCCTTACAAAAAGTGCTTTTAAATATTACTTCTATCTTGAGAGGCCACCATTATCGTAATCACCACAATTTGAAAAAATTTATTTATCTTGACAATTATTCTTCGTACAAGGTTTAATAAAAAAACGAATTTGAGAATTTCAAAACTTGTTAATTTAATAATAAATACTTTTTACGAAGGAGTGGCCAAAACCAAGATATTTACATAAATCGTTAAAAAATAAGTTTCGTTCAAAAATAAAAGGAAACATTTTTAAAATCGTATCTCAGAAAATATTGATCGTACTTGAATGAATAGAAAACGATTTTGTAAGAAATTTAATAATCTTCCATCTTTATAAGAGTAATTTTGTACGTAAAAATATATATATATAGCTAAATCTGAGATATTTACGAAAAAAATTCCAATTGTCGAAAAAATCAAAAGTATAACATTCTTAAAAAATTAATAATTAATAATAAGTCTCATCAATATTTCAATCAATAATTAATAATCAGTAAAAATAATATTGACAAAAAAAAAGCAAAGAGTCAATAATATAGCAAAGAATTTTAATTTAAATCATGAAAATAATATAATTACAAAGAACAAAACATACGTTTCGACTCTGATCGAGTCATTCTCAATGTTACAGTTACGATATATGATATTACAAAACTCGTAACTTATAAGTGTATAAAATACATTTTTATGTATTCTTCATTTTGTGTAGTGCTGCAAGTCAATTAAATCAAAAATCAAAGTAGTGAGAAAGTAATACTCTAGAAAAGTGACCATGAACAAAAGAAAATTAGTACTTAGTACATATAAATTAATAATCTATGTAACATAGTAGCTTACCTTATCAGTTATATCAGTAGATATATTGAGAATCTATTAATAAAAAAGAGAGAGAAAGAACATAAGAAGATACAAATCCAAATCACGAATTCCCAGCAAACAAGAATGGATTAAAATGGATTGAATTTTTTTTCTATCCGAATGCGTATTTTAAATAGCGAATATTTTTTTTGGATTTAATTGGATTCAATTGAATTCAATTAGATTTAATAGGATGCAATTGGACTGAAAAACTGCATTTCCTATTCAAAATTTTGAATAGAACAGTATTCACAATTGCGTTTGTGTACACAGAAAAGGTTAATATTGCTTTTAGATTGAAAAGCATAGAGATATGCTCCATGCAATTCTTATAAATGAATAAAAATGCATTCAGAATTGAAAAGCGTTCATTTTAACATTCGTGAATCAATATTTCTGAAAATCTGAATCCATTTCAATTCATTTCAATTCATTCTCGTTTGCTGAGTTGGTTTCTTAATTAAAATTGAAGCAAATTTGCAAGAATAATGAACATCTGACTTCGACAACGTCGGATAACGCAATGTCAAGAAAGAAATACACTTAAAGAGAACAGAGAATGATCAAAAAGAGGGGTGGAGAAAGGAAGGAAAATATTAGGAGGGAGAAAGGGAATGTATAATGTTAGAATACAATTTGGGAAAAGAATCCGTGTCGTTTTGTCTATTTATTGCATGTTTCTGTTTCTTTATATGTACCATTTCAGATATTAATCTTTTCTTGTATGAAGGTTCTATATCTAATATATTCACTTTATCCAATTTAAAGTTGTGATTCTCCTCCATACAGTGGTTAGAAATCACTAATGGAGTTTTCGAACTCTTATTCAAATCTGAAACATGTCTATGCAGTCTTTAACTGTCTCTTAGTCTGGCCCACGTAATTAACATCACAGTTCTCGAGATATTCTGTAAACTATATTTTGGTTATCTACATGTTCCAATTTATCCTATTCTTTTTTTATAAAGTTTTTTTACTATGTTAGGAATGGTAAATGCCAATTTCTAATTAAGCATGTTAACAATAGGTGTAAATTTTTCAGATATTGTATTGAATATATATATATATATAT
>JAANIC010005572.1:1285482-1304858 GCA_017607545.1 Acromyrmex charruanus | reverse complement strand
TGTTATATTATCCCTATTATTACTAGAATTATTAATATTATTGACATGAAATTTAATTACGAATAGGCGAGGAAATAAAATGTAGAAGACACGATACATCATTATATTATATAAATTATTAATTTGTATGTATTAAGTACTAATTTTCTTTTGCTCACGATCACTTTTCTAGAGTATTACTTTCTCACGTCTTCGATTTCCGATTTAATTGACTCGTAGCACTGCACAAAATGAAGAATACATAAAAATGTATTTTGTACACTTATAACGAGATTTGTAATATTCTATATGTATCATAACATTGAGAATAACTCGATAGTAATGATTTGTAATTATTATATTACTTTCATGATTTAAACTAAAGTTCCATGCTACATTACTGATTCTTTGCCCTTCTTTTGCATATATTCTTAAAAAAATTCTATCATGGAAAGTATTGGAAAATATTGATCGTACAATCTTAAAAATAAACGAAATTGTTCCTAATATTATCAACTTCTCTTTCGATAATGATTTTTGTTCCGATAAAATAAATTATATATATATTGTATAATACGTCATTTCGAACAAATTCCTGCAAATATATCTTTTATGGCAAATTTACCTCTAAAAAATCTAATATTCCTGAGCAAAGTATAACAAATTTTCTGATATTTATTTAACATGGAAAAGATATTATATTAGAGTAGATGAATTGTACAGTTCGAAATTCGGTTTTAATTTATAATTAATCTCTGATTATCATGTAAAGTACATGATGAAAATAAATGTTTCTGGAATTGAAATAGATAGAAATAGTCTACTCATTGTTGAATTCAAAATTCCGATTTTTCGGACACTGAGTATCTATGACGCTGCTTGTTATTTCTGTTTCCATTCTGCTACAATGTACATACATAAGACACTAGTATTGACTTTCATATTGATATTCGTTCGAGGACTGACAACATACAGAGTGAAGACGTCTAGAGTGCTGATTAAAACTATGTCCTGTTTAACAGAAAGAAAGATGGAACATATAAAAATTTTATTTTGAATTCTCCGATCGGATCACATTGTGTCTATAATTTCTGGTTTCTTGCATGTTGATATAATGACGGAGCGTACGACCGAAGGCAAGAAATATTTGGAGCCGCCTGACAAATCGGAGTATGATACAGCCGAATATAGGTGAGATGGAAGTGAAGTCTTAGCAAAAAAAGACTATTTCGACTAAAATATTCGTGAGATATATTATTAAGTGCGATGGTAATCTTTTAAGGGATATGTTATAATGTATTTTCTAAAAAGAAAAATTAAGTGTTTTTATATGATCCTCAGTAATTCCCATTTTATTGTTATTTGTTTTGTCTTTCAAATTTAGAGTCGTTAGACTGCAAAATGGTTTAACAGCTTTGTTAATATCTGGATTGAAAGGAGCGAATTATGGCAATATGAACTATAAAAATCATGAAGAAAGTGGTCCTTCGAAAGGAGTTAAAAGAGATATATCGAAGGTATAAATAAGATAATTCAGTTAGCATTTTAGGATATTTCTATCGTATTATCTTTTTACGTAAGCTGTTACTACAATTTCATTGAGATTATGATATCGGGGATTATAATAGAGGAATTATAAAATTATAAAAAATAATCTAGCTCTTTAAAATTGCATTCAGAAGCGCATAATTAGTGCAATTGTATTCATCTATATTTATCGTTCATCAAACGTGAAAAGATAAAATGTCGCAATGACAGTAATAGCATATTCGAACACTATATTAGCATATTCGACACTAATAAATTCTATATAGCATATTCGACACTAATAGCATACATCGAACGTACAGTCGGGCTTGATATTATCAGTTATATCTGATACCTCTGTTCAAAAAACGTGACTCCTCTATTATTTGTAAATGAGTTGTCATGGATTCGTTTCGAAATATGTAAACTGTTCATGAATAATCCCACTATTGCTCGTGCTTGATTAATTTAACATTCTGTCTGCAACGCATGATACGCATAGATATATATATTTATTTTAAACCCAGGCATTTTGTGGCTTATGTGTGAGAGTAGGCAGTTTTAACGACCCACCGGAACTTCCAGGCCTTGCACATTTGCTTGAACGTATGGTTTTCAAGGGATCCAAAAAATATCCTGAGGTATTAAAACATAATAAGTGAACTTATTATAAAATTTTTGTGCATTTAAATGTTTAAATATCATTGTATTTGCAGAATTTTAATGAATATGTCAGTCTCTATGGTGGCACTACTGACAGTGAAACAGACTGCGAGTATACAAGATTTTACTTTGACATCTCAGTGAAACAATTGGAACCAGCTCTTGATCATTTTGTTCAATTTTTCATTGATCATGCACCATTGACGAAAGATGCCATCACGCGGGAGCGAGAAGTCATAGAAAACGGTATTTAAATTATAATCGTAATATTGTTGTAACAACTACAGTTTATTTTTAATATTTCATGTTCATATAGAATTTCAGTCCAGTTGCTTGTCTTGTGACAAAAATAGGAAAGAACGAGTACTGTCCCATATTGTTCGAATTCAACCTCCACCCAATGCGATTAAATGGAAAGAGTTAATATCATACAGTAATATAAATGATGACAAGCTGTACGAACAGCTACACAAATTCAGAGAGAGCCAGTATAGCGCTCACAAAATGATGCTAACTATCCAGGTAACTTTAATAATTTATAATTGCAATGAACGATTGATTTCTTATTAAGTATAGTTAATCCATAGTATAATACTTACATCTTTTTATAGGCGAGATTACCGCTAGATACATTGGAAAAATATGTCACAGACTCCTTTGCTGGTATAGTAAGTAATTGGCTGTCTTTCGATACCTTTACCGAATTAGAAAAGAACCAATTTTTTGATACTGTCGTTTCCAAAAATATGTATAAAATTAGATCCATCAAAGATATCAGCCAAGTATGTAAGTTATACACGCAAATTCAAAAAGAGCCGTGCATATGATACAAATGCACAAAAATAAAACTTGTCTTTTACAGTTACATGTAATATGGATTTTGCCTTCAAAATTTAATCAGTACAGAAGTAAACCATTTAAATATATTTCATCGATTATTGAGAATAAAGAAAGTGGATCTTTAAATAGTTATCTGCGTAGAAAAATGTGGGCCCCTGATTTGTTCTGCGGTATCTGTGATAACGATAATGGTTTCGGATACAACTCTATGTATGTTTTATTTGAGATTATAGTAGAACTCTCCCGTGAGGGACAACAGCATCTGAGCGACGTTCTAGATGCAATATTTTCCTTTATTAAATTAGTAAAACAAGTTGGTGCACAAGACTGGATGTATAATATGTTTTATAAGATTGGAAAAAATAATTTTAGGTAAATCAATTTAGGAATAAATTGATGTGTAGAAAAGAAAAATGCTATTAATATACATAAGATGCCACTTATATTTCGAGACTTTTTTAGATTTTTTAATAAGCATGATGATGTGTTTGATTTATGTAAGAGTATGCATTTCTATTCATCGCGTGATTATTTAACTGGAAAGCATAATTATTTCGAGTATAACCCAGAAGCTATACAAGAATGTTTGAATTTTTTGACGCCTGAGACGATGAACATCATGAATTTCGATGATGATTTAAATTTAGATACAGACGCGCCATATTTCAAAGCTTATTACTCAATTACTGCATTACCAAAAGAGCGTTTCGAATATTGGAAATCGATCGAGCCATTGCCTGATTTTAATTTAACATTATTCAATGCGTTCCTTATCGACAATATTTCTTTAATACCAGTATCAGCAGAAACTTCGAAATATCCCGTAAAAGTATACCATGATCAGTTTGTAAAGATTTGGTATCGCCCGAAGTTTTGTTGGCCAATGTGTCACATAAACCTTCATATTGTTTGTTCTCTGAAAATTGAAACACCAAAAAAGTAAGTAATAACCTGGACATGTTACAATACTTATACATTATAGTGATATTACCACAATTTGTTGTTTCTATATATATAATGTCTGTCGTATTATTAACATTTTAGTGCTGCTTTCTTGGATATGTACTGCAATGTATTAAAATATCTATTGATCGAAGAATTACATCCGGCTGTAACGGCTGGATTTGATTATGATATCGATGTCAGTGAAGAAGCTATAGGTATTACAATTCAAATGAGTGGGTTTGGCGAAAAACTGTCAGTAGGTATACGCTTCAAATTGTGTTGCCGAAGTTATAAGTATAATTTCGACGTACATAAATATTTTATTTATATTGCAGACCTTGTTGATGATTATTGCAAAATATATAGTACATCTAGCCTCTGTTTCGAAAGACTTGTTCGAAGTTATTAAAACGCAACAATTAAGGACATATTACAACAAATTTATGGAAACTGAGGAATTTATCAAGTATCATCTGTTTATTATCTAGCATAATTGCAAAAACTATAAAATTCTTATATGACTAAAAAAAATAATTAATAATGGACATCTTTTATAATAATTAATTTTATAACATTAGAATTATATTTATTACATTTTTTTATCATTTCCAATTAGTTACATCTGTATTACTTATTTTTATTCGCAGGAATGTGAAATTATGGATATTAAAGAGACCCTATTATACGTACGTTCACAAGTACGAATCTCTATATAAATATATTAATTTTGAAGACTTCCAAGGCTTTGTAAAGTCCTTCAACAATTTTCTGTCCATCGAGTGCCTTGTGCAAGGCAACATAACGAAAGACTATACGATCGATATTATACGATCATTCATCACGCGAATTAATTGCGATCTTAACTTTAGGAATATTACGCAACAATTTATTAGAGTCGCAAAAATACCCCGACACAAATCTAATTATTACAAGTTGAAAAATATTAACCGCACATGTGTCGACTCTGTAGTAACACATTATTATCAAATCGGTGTTGCTACAATTGAATCATCGGCCTTAATCGATTTAATACTCGTAAGTATTTAATAATATTGCTTTATATATTTAAATTAGACATGGATCTTCAATTTATATTTATTTACTTTTAAAAGTAAATGAAATGTGAATAACATTTTTGATTACTGTGATTGATTTTATTTGCCCATCTCATCTGTTAAATAATAATATTTTAGATGATAATGAAAGAACCGTTAATAAATGAGTTCCGAACTATAGGAATTAGTAATGTTTCGTGTGACCGTACAGATATCAACAAAATATTGGGATTTTCTATTACGGTTTATATTCAGGAAAATAAATACACATTCGAATATGTTAATTATCTGATTCAGGACTTTGTGAATTCGTTTCGCGTCAAGTTACCACAATTCTTAGAAGGCAAATTAGATCATGTCAAAGAAAGGCTGAGAATTTTAAAGCAATCTGATGATGCGAAGATTTTAAAAAACGAAGTAAACAGAAACTGGAGTGAGATCACGAAGCAGCAATACATATTTCACAGATATGAAAGTGAAGCGCTTGCAATAGAGAACATAGATATGTATAAACTGATGACATTTTTTGCAAAATACATAGATCATAGACGAATAAAAAAATTGCGCATATATGTTGAAGGAACTCCAAAGGAAATTGCATTAAGTAAGCAGATAACTTTTCTGTTCGAACTTTGGTCTAAATATTCATTTTTATGACATCAGTCTTACCTTCCATTTTTTTCTTGTCATATTAAATTAAAATTGCTAAAACAATTAAAATTTCAAAAATTTAATGTTATAGATACAGAATCTCATAAAAAAGATATGTACTCTTTTTCGGATTGTGTAATCGACAATTTGCAGAACATTGAAATATGCAAATATTACACCTAACGTAGATGATTACAAAAAGTTATGTAGTATGTATATGTCCTGGGTGAATCATAGTCGTTGAACTAACTTTTTACCCTATGTGAGAAAATTATCGACTTGATATCTAATTGAATTGTAACGTGCGTGCAGTCGATAATTTTCTCATAGGGTAAGAAGCTGGTTCAACGACTCTGATTCACCCTGTATAATGAGAAGATTAATTCTGTTATTCTTAAAGCGCTTAATGAGTAATACTTAATCAATGTTGGTACAATGATTATGAAATTGTGAATTACCGTTTCAAACTTCTTGTCATTTTAATTTGTCATATTAATTAAATTCGATTTCGTAATATTATTATATTGTCCATTTTAATATAACATTTTACATTTATCCTGTGTAGAAATTGAATCTAGTGGCTAACTAGTCATAAGTTAATAAAGTTGCGTTATACATTATCACTATTTATTTAGTTTTTCTAAGTAATGCGACGTGCTAATAACGCTCACTTTTTTAGTGACTATGTATAAATAATCAACTAATGATTAAAGCTAAGAAAGGTAGTAAACTAATGACATAAGAAAAAACTTTCTAAATACTATTTAGCATCTATCTAGCTATTAGGTGTACAACTTTGCTTCCGCCTTTTTTTTCCGAAATTCGAGACTTTATTGTAAAAAACTGGTTATATATTTATGATTCAAAGTATTGTCCATCGCTGGCCACTACTTTTTCCCATCTTTCGGGCAGCGTACGAATCCCGCGTCGAAAAAACTGGTCATCTTTTGAGGCGATCCACGAATCGATTCAATTTTTTACTTCTTCATAAGACCGGAAGTGCTGGTCAGCCAGGCCGTGTGCCATTGATCGAAACAACTGATAGTCAAAGGGAGCAACATCTGGAGAATTCGGCAGGTGGAGTAGGACTTCCCATTTCAACGTTTCCAAGTATGTCTTGACCACTTTCGCAACATGGGGTCGAGCATTGTTATGCTGCAAAATCATTTTATCGTGTCTCTCGTTGTATTGCGGCCGTTTGTCTTTCAATGCTCGGCTCAAACGCATCAATTGCGTTTGATACTGATCGCCTGTGACTGTTCATTTAATTATAACATTTTACACTTATCTTGTGTAGAAATTGAATCTAGTGGCTAACTAGTCATGAGTTAATAAAGTTGCGTTATACATTATCACTATATATTTAATTTTTCTAAGTAATGCTACGTGCTAAAAACGCTCACTTTTTTAGTGACTATGTATAAATAATCAACTAATGATTAAAGCTAAGAAAGGTTGTAAAGTAATGACATATGAAAAAACTTTCTAAATATTATTTAGCATCTATCTAGCTATAACTAGATACAAAATAAAATAAGTTATTTTTTTTGGTAAGTACATTCTGAAAGTTTTAGGACAAATTTTTATTAAGAATTTTTACTTATAAATTTTTTTATTATATTACTAACCCTTCACAGTTATTTGTTGCTTAGCGCTCATTGATAGGTTTTGAACTCGGGTCCTCAGGAAGATGAATCTCACAACCTATCCACTGCGCCATTTTGATATGTCTTTTTTATTGTCGACATATGCTGTAAGTAATTATATTATTTTTTTAGGTTATAATTTTGACATCAAACAGTTATTAATATGTACAAATTGTATAGTTATAATTCTAATTTAATTACGTATTTAATTGTAATTAGTGAAAAAATAAGATTACATTCGTTTTCTAAGTACTATCTAGTCCTATAGACGCATATTGTTTAATATTAAGTAATTTTAGGCATATTCTTAGAATATTAAATGTAACATTTTAAGACTGTTTTACTAAAATTATAAAATATTAAATTATACTCTTGAAATAATTTAATGAATGATTATGTGTCCACTCCTGATAATATTATTGGGTGGATCCATATATCCGCTCGGTTTTTGAAGACTAAAATGAAACAAGTTTTTTTCATACAAAGGATGAATTTTTAATCAATGTTATATTCTCCGTTTTTCACTACTAACAAAAACCGAACGGATATATGGATCCACCCAATATATAAATATTAAAAGTGACATTATTTAATGTTACTATAATATACTATAAACCTTAAAAGTATTGTACCAACATTTACTTTAATATGGAAAACTGCTACATTTATTCAGTATAAGTATTCAGTATAAGTTTAAATTTATTGAAAATGATTTTGTGTGTGTGTGTGTGTGTGTGTGTGTGTGTGGCGCGTAGTTGTAGAACTGGATATGTACTTAAAATCGCGACGAAACGTTTTTTTAATGCAAAATGCAGCATGGACTGATAAGAATTGTTTGTTACTGGATTGTGAATTCAAATTCCACTAAATTGAAAATAATTAATATTTATAATTATTTTAATAATATTTCAGAAATGTTAAGGATATAATTTCAATGATATTATATAAGTAGACATATGTGTTATATATATATATATATAAACTGATCAATTGCAGCTAAATGCGAGATGAATAATCGATTGTGATTCGTCCATTTCTTACGGCTGAAGAGTGGAGTCCCATGAGGTGTAACCGCGTAACGAATCAATAATCAGTAAGTGTAAAATCACACGGTGCGGAAAAGAACTACGGAATAGAGAATGCATCATTGAAACAATCAATTAGCGCTATTCGAAATAATGCAGAATAACACTGATTGGTTGCTTCTTCTGACGCATTCTCTACTCAACAATTGTTTTCCGCACCGTGTGATTTCATCCTAAGGATGCCGTCCCATGTACACTCAGGGTACCGCCATATGCGGCATAACTTGCGTAAGCGTAACTTTCGCCGACAAATCATATCGTTTTACTTGTACATCCGTTTCCGCTTAGTTACTTTACGTTTTACACTATTTTGTTGTTATGCCAAAATTGGAACCACCATGCGTAAAATCCAATTTCCGGCTCATTTTAGCTTATTCTATTTTAAAAAATGCACGTGGCTTTCAATTTGGCAACAGTACAGATATAAAAGTCGTGAACTCCTTTGTATCACGTGGAAAGTCGAAACCAGTCGAAACCCATGTTTATTACAATTACAGATCTCATTTTGCCTGATAGATTTCCTAACCTCAATAATCATCAACTTTAGCACTTAATATCTCAGATCATAGGGCAGAGCGACCCACTTTTTTGCCAGAAAAATTATATTTTTTCATTTCATGCAAAAACGCGTTGAATAAGCCTAAGAGTGGTTTCTTTCTCTCTTACAAAACTTTCAGATTTTAATGATTTATTCAATCATCCGCTCACATGTACGCGATGAAAAGGTTCCCCATGAGGCGTATTTTTCGAGATGCGTAGATTATGAAAACCAATCGTAAATTCGTTTAGCATATCTATTAGAGTGTACAACAAAAATTCTAATCAGCAATTGGTCGCATTTGTTTAATCTTCTGCGAAATACGCTTAATGTGAATTCCAATTTTTAGAATGGCGTATTCTAATAAATAAAATCTAACGTATTCTAGTAAAACTACTAGAATATGCAGGTTATGCAAATTATGCCTCATGTGACGGTACCCTCATGGACAGAAAGGTAGCGACACTTTTTATTCGATGACTTTTAGAATACGCAAAAATTTTCGGAGTGCGATTCACCATCTACCGATGCGTGTGATGAGCGGTCATGAGGTCACAGCTCAGGGGCTTGAACAAATATCGCATACAGACAGGATTGATAAAATCGTGTTTTTAAAAAAAAAAACAAAACATTCAGTTTTTTTGTTTAAAACATATTTTTAATATTTTATATATGTTTTAAATAGCTTTAGAAAAAAATCATGTTTAAAAAAAACCTTTCAAACATATTTTTATTCTATTTTACTATAACGCATTTTTACTTTCAAATATTTTGAAACGTTTTTGAGGTACATTTGAGCATAATTTATAATTACATCTACTTCCTCATTTTTCTTAAACTTAAGCATATTAGTCCATAAATATAATTATGTTTGAATGTATTGTTTGCTATTTAACATTTTATTTGACTGTATATATATATATATATATATATATATATATGTATATATATTAAATTATGCAAATTTAAACAATAGCATGGCATTTTGTTAATGTGGTCCTTTATGCGTATTGATTACTCACGGCTTCTTTTTGAAATTTTTATTTCATAATAATTATTCCTTGTACTAATTGTAGTTCTAATATTAATCTATAATTTACGTTACTATAAATTTTTACAGGCTACCAAGGTGACTATATATAGGGTGTTTGGAAAATAATGATAAATTTTTCGCATAAGAGCAGAATGGACTAAATTGAGAAGAAAAGTCCTCTACTGTTTTGCAATTTTCGCAATAGTTAACAAGATATTAATTGATAAAAATTGCCGAAAATTGGTCTTCAATCATTTTTACTCAAATATTATCAACTCTATAGAAAAACTGCAAAAGACAAAAATTGTTTATTTTTGATTTAGGTCTAGACTGCGTTCGCAAATATCACTCGTTGGTGTGTTTCAGTGACTTCAATGGAGAAGTAATAGGGTATCGTATGCCTTTGGGTGATGAGTGTTCTCGAACGGTTTCCGTGTGGCGTGTGTGTCATCTCAGTTCCACTTCTCCGCTCACGTTTAACCCTAACTTCGACCTAAACAATTCACCGGTGAAGAAAGGTGGAATGATTGTAAAGAAGAACGACGGCGGTATATGACTGTAAAAAGAAAGGAATATAAGTCATTCCTTCCACAATTACCGGCGCTTATTAAACATTTTACTATCGTAGTAATCATATTACCGAGTAATTATATGTTGCTGTATCGACTTTAGACAATGGTAAAATTTTTTATCGTAAAAATTCAAGTTGATATAATACTGATTCTACAATGAGTCGGTAGTCTTATGGGCAATCTACAATAAGCCATAGATCATAAATTATAAGTCATAAGTTAGAAATGAACCAATCACAGTAGTTAAGTTTCTGACTTCTGATTTATAACTTATGGCTCATTGTAGAAGATCTATTAATCTTAATCGATGAATTTGATTAATCAGCGTTAGTTTTACAAGTTGGCTATTGGTCAACTTTACCGACTAAGATTTCCGATTAGCAACTCATTGTACAATTAGCATAACAGGTTTGACAACTAACCATATTCTGATTGTAACAGGTCTTATTATTGTAAATCCTTAAAGAAAATTGACATCAGTGATATAAAACTTTAGATGCTGGATGTTGCTTCATTGTCTAAAGATCTATTAGTTCCTGCGAGGCTTATTGTCGATCTTAGAACAGTTAGTTTTGTTCTAAATAGTACTGGACACATACAATTTTACAACATTTATACAAATAATCTATTGTATAATGTGCGTAAAATATGATTAAAGGCAGAATAATATGAAAAAAAGAATTAGAATAAAAATAAATAAAAAAATAATAAAACTTAGACAAATTTTCTAGATTAATATAACTGCTCAAAATTTTTTGACCTAAGAACACGATGTAATTGTCCTTTTCTCCCATTCCAAGAAGTAAAAGAAGAATTTCGATTGGTTGATTCTCTTATACATTATGCATTATGCGTTATGCAAGTCTGTGCTGTGGCCATTACATACCGGCTCACACTGATTTCCCTTGCTTTTCGCACTGGTGGTTTAGTGGCACTCGATGTGACTCTCTCGATGTTTCCGAACGATCTCACATTAGTGCACACGAGTATTTCCGAACGGCTGGTGTGTATTAGTGGTACACCAGTGAGTGTTTCCGAACGCAGCCACAGTCAGTCGGGAGACGTTGTATGCCTTGCCGTAAGAAATTAATCAATCATGGTTGTCGATCGTTTCTTTCCACGCAACAACCGAATACGCATGCGTTCGACATCCGACGCCGATATACGATGTATCGTAGAACAGACCTTATTGTAGAATGCGTGTTAAGGCTTAAACACAATAGGCACAGGCAACAGGGAATAACGAGTCATCCAATCAGAACTCTGGGATATAATACCGAACTTATACACCAGAGATCTGATTGGACGGCTCGTTATTCCCTGTTGCCTGTGCCTATTGCCTGTGCCTGTTGTGTTTAAGCCTTTACACGTATTCTACAATAAGCCATTAGTTATAAATCAGAAGTTAGAAGTTGGAAATTGACGACTGTGATTGGTCAATTACCAGTTTTTGAGTTCTGATTTGTGACTAATGGCTTATTGTAGAATGGCCATTAAAGCGGGAAGCACAGACTTTTGCATAACGCATAAAACATGAGGCATAAGAAATTGAACCAATCAGACTTCTATATTTCATAGAAAAGAAGGAAATGAAGGACTTCGGTTGGTACATTTACATCTCCTTATGCATTACATGCATTTATGCGTCCTACAAGAGTCTGTGCTCTCCGCTAAGGCTTGTCCTTTTTGGCTGAACTTTTGCATCAGTTATCTTTTTTCCTTTTCTCTCCAGGAGGAAAGAAGAAGAAGAAGAAAGATGAATTGATGCAAAATTCAGCCAAAAAGGACAGGCCTCAGTTGTATCAATATCAAACAATCGCATTTGTTTTTTATATGGCTAGAGTCTAAATTAATTTTAATTGATAATTTTGAACGTGTAAAATGGGAAACAAAAGGAAGAAGCGTGATGAAAATAATTATGAATATGATCCAGCTCCTAAATATTTGCAAATAGGCCATATCAAGAATCAAGAAAAGCGTCTTCTCGTTATATTGGAAAATTCTCAATTGGAATCTGTAAAAGTGAATTTATATTTCCTTTTACATCTATTGATAATTACAAATTCAACAATGCTTTTTATCATTATCATTTATTTATTTACATTTTTATAATTTTATTTTTCTGCATCAATAAGCATAAAACATAATTGCAGGTTGGAAATAGCTTTGAACTATTGAACTGCAACTGTTGATCATACATTTTGAAAAAATATAAGCGTGATCCAGGCACATGTAGACCAGATATCACTCATCAGTGTCTGTTAATGTTAATGGACAGTCCATTAAATCGAGCTAGATTGTTACAAGTTTATATACATACAGAAAAAATGTATTGATAGAAATCAATCCACAAACCAGGATATCAAGAACATTCAAACGCTTTGCTGGATTGATCTGTAAATGTCTGCAATCATTTTAACTATATTATAATAGATAAACTTAAATAACAATAATAAAGATTTATAAACTCGTTTTTATTATAATATTATTATAAGATTATAAGTGATTTCTATATATCCTTTTAAGGCAGTATTCATAGTCAATTTTTTTATTAAGTACTAAATCCAAGAGATTTTGTACCTACTGAAGATCTTGTTATCCTAGTTGGAGCTATGGCGCATGGTCAAGTAAATTATTATTATTAAATGATATATTACTACCATTATATTAAAAACTATTTTATAAAATATTTTATATTCTTGTTTCTTTCTAGGTCAAAACAGATTACACAGAAGATATCTCAATTAATAATTATCCTCTCTCAGGCGCCATTGCCTGTAATCAATTGTGTAAAACGTTTGAAGAAGTTTGGGGAGTTGTTTAATAAAAAAAATTATAATATTATATATTTATGTATTATATATTTCTAATTTATATAAATTTCGAGAACACAATTCGAAAGATTTTCTGAAATGGATATTATTTCAGTAGAGTAATTTTCTTGTCCTATTATGACATCTTCCTCTTTGATGTTCTTTCTGAATAAATTTTTAATATGTATGTACATTTCATTCGGCAACATAGATATGATAAAATTGCTAAAGATGAAAAAAAATGTGACAAACTGATATGCATTAACACATATATGGCGACAAATTCAAACATGTGTTTAATCAAACATATTCATTATAACATTTGAAATTTATATCAATTGTAAAATGCACGAATGAAATAATATTATTAAATATAAATGGTTAACTTTTTTTGTGTTGATCAGCGCTCATAATAATCAGAATAATTATATTCATTTGTGCATTTATAATATTAATTATAAATTGATTCACGAATGTTAAAATGAATGCTTTTCAATCCTGAATGCATTTTTATTCATTTATAGGAATTGCGTAGAGCATATCTCTATATCTCTCAATCTAAAAATAATATTAGCTTTTTCTGTGCATTGTGAATACTGTTCAATTCAAAATTTTGAATAGGAAATGAAAGTTTTTTAGTCTAATTGCATCCAATATTGAATCTAATTGAATTCAATTAAATCCAAAAAAGTATTCGCTATTTAAAATACGCACTCGGATAGAAAAAAATTTTAATCCATTTTAATCCATTCTCATTTGCTGGGTAAACGAAAAATAATCTGAACCATTAAAAATTACTGCGAAAGCTGTCTTCAGGCATTTTGCTCTGCTCTCTTTTACAGCTGTACTTTTTATTTTTGATGTGTGATGTCATGGCGCCCAATGCCATTTTAAGTTAGGATAACATATCAATAAATGAATATGACATTACACATACTTGATGTAATTCTGTTTGCTCTGTCTAATAAAAAGAGAGATACTTATAGTACATTCATTACTAACATGTCGACTCATATATCTAATATAGAAAATTGTATGTATATTATACTATGTGAACACACACACACACACACTCACACACACGTACGCATTATATAAACAGATAAAAGTTACTCATGTTGAGATAATGCAGATATTATCTATTTATACGCAATATTAGAATTTTATGTATTGAGTGGATCCATATATCCGTTCGTTTTTTGTTAGTAGTGAAAAACGGAGAATATAACATTGATTAAAAATTCATCCTTTGTATGAAAAAAACTTGTTTCATTTTAGCTTTCAAAAACCGAGCGGATATATGGATCCACCCATTACATACATTGTATAATGTGTGTGTATTCATATCGCATAAACATAACATTTATAATTCTAATATTGTTATAACATATAAAAAAACATTATTAGTGAATATAAATTATAATTATATTTTATATGTATTATAATGTACATATACACAATAATGTACTCAAAATGTAATTTTAATATTGCATATATCAATAATTCACTAATATGTCTATGCAATAATAGAATAATATTTTGTGTCATTGTGGACGTACACATACATTATAATACACGTAAAATGTAATTGTAATTCGTATTTATGAATGTCTTTTTATATACAATATTAGAATTAAATTTTATATATATCATTATACACATTATATATTATTTTATAATATAAAAGTCTAATATTGCATAAAAATGGATATAGAGAATATCTGCATGAATATCCCAGCATGAGTAATTGTTAATAATGTGTGTTTTTACTGACATTATAATACACGTACAATTTAACATATTACACGTATAAATATGACATTGGGCTTATCTTAGCGCCAAGACATTACCGTCTCCAGATCAGTAATATGTCTATTTGACATAATATATTTGAGTATAGATGATTTCTATCTCTTTTTTTGATAGACATAGCAAAAAATGGAGTAGCTACATATATATACATATATGTAACATATGTCCATATATTGACAATAATACATGACCTAAAATGACATTGGTCATAGGAAAAAGTGATACTACGACTGTGTACCGATATAAATTGCGAATACTGAAAATATGTAATATACGTAACTATAGATTTTCAATATTGACAGTGTACATTGACACATGGCCGTAATAGCATTTTTCCTTTCGTACAATGTCATTTTAGGATGTAACATGTATTAGCAATACATAGATGTATTACACATATAATATACGCAGCTACTCCATATTTTGCTACGTTTAATAAAAAGTTGTAGAAGTTATTCATACTAAAATATACAGATATTAGTAGTGTATGTACTTAAATATAATACACGTATAGGCAATATTATATAATATTGCATATATATATATATATATACTATAATGCGAATATACACACCTTATAGGTAAAAGTTATTTATGCTAAACTATTTATGCATTCTCTATGTTTAAATATGCAATATTAAAATTGTATGTATACATATAAAATATAATGTGTATATATATACATATAAAATTTAATTGCAATATTTTGTATAAATAAACATAGGGAATATATGCATGAATACTTCAGCATAAATTATTTCTAGCTCTAATTTGTGTAGATATTCATACATCATAATACACACACTTGCAATATTCTAACTGAGAAAAACAATTATTATATAGAAGACTTTAAATCTATAAAATATACGTATAATTAATATAAATTAAGGCTAATGAGACAATATAGATACGTAGGCTGCTGGAAATGTTTCTGCAAACAATATATATAAAAAAACATGTAAAATTCGGTAAATGGCTTTATTGTTTTTCGAAGCATTTTTTCCACTCTGAGGCTGTAATCTTAGAAATCAATGTACGAAATGTTTCAACAACTGCTTCAGGCGACTTAAATCGCTCACCACGCATCTTGTTTTTAATGTTTGGGAACAAAAAGAAATCATTAATTGATAAATCAGGTGAATACGGACAATGAGTCATCAATTCGAATTTACTGAATAAAAAATCCATAGTTTGACGTGCTGTGTGACAGCTGGCATTGTCATGATGAAGGATGATGCGACGATTTCGGTTTGTTCTACGCAATTCATTTATGATTTCTGGCAAACAAATTGTTGTATACCAATCAGTATTTACAGTCCTTCGATCCTCTAAAGCCACGGTTGCCACATGTCCGGTATAACTGAAGAAACGAGCAATCATTTGCTTGGCAGCACTGCGTGAACGAACATCTTTTGTTGGTTTCGATTCATTTTGAAATATCCAAATACCAGTGGATTGTTGTTTACTTTCGGGCTCATATTATAGATCCAGAATAGATCCATGTTTCGTAGTAACGTTCCCCAGTAACGATGTTGTAGACCAAATTTGACCGACCTCGGTTGAATTTCTTGAGCATTTCTTTACTCCATTTAACAGGAGCCTGTTTTTGAGCTTCGGTCAAATTGTGTGGGATCCAACGACTGCAAAGTTTCCGTACGCTCAAGTGATCATGCAAAATCGTATGTATTGCTTTCATGTCTCAATGCCTAAGGATGCCTAAATCTCGCGGTATGTCATATGCCGGTTTCGCTCAATCATTTCACGCACAGCATCAACATTAGTGGCAACAACAGACGTGGATGGACCTTCACGAAATTCGTCACAAAGAAAGGTACGTCCACGCTGAAATTTGGCAAATCAATTATAAACAGTCCTATTGGATAGTGCTTCATCCCCAAAAGCCAAATGAAGTCGATCGATACATTGTTTCGGAGTTAGATTATATTTGTAATCGTAAAAAATCATTGCCCGAAAATTTTCACGCGAAATTTCCATTTTCTCACAAAATAACTTCTTTTAAAATACTATGCAAACAAAACTAGTTGGCTTGGGTACAAACTGTCAACTGAATTATAGATTAAAAAATTTAATTTTACGAATATAGTAGTACAATAGTAGCAGAACGTTGGCGCCACTGGAAGTATTAGATTGCAGAAACTTTTCCAGCAGCCTACGTATACAATGAAAAACTCATATATCCAAAAAAACTCACAAATTGCCAAAGATGAAGTGATGTAAAATTTTAGTAGATAGATTTAATTTTATAAATGTAATTTTATGATCAATTACGTATCAAAGCTTCTTGAGCGTATCACGCTTTCTATCTACTAAAATTTTACATCACCTCATCTCTGGCAATTTGTGAGTGACAATCTTTTCGTATTTGTGAGCTTTTCGTAATATCTATATTGCTGAAGAGGACTCCAAAGTGAGTTGAAATGTACAAAGTAAAGAAGATATCATTCATCAGAGGATTCGTAATTTGATTTTTTTTTAAGATGTTACGTCTGATCATCTGCGTTTGACTCTCATTAGCTTTGATTTATGTTAATTGTATGTATATTCTGATATTGAAAATATAAAAGCGCATATCTCTAATATCTGTACATTGATCATAAAAACATATCTCTTTTTATTAAACGTAGAAAAAAGAGGTAAAATAGGCCTTGGACATAGGGAAAAATATTACATATACTGCTATACACTGCCAGTATCTCTCTCTCATCTCTCCAAAATCGAATAATGTAACTATGGATTTTCATTACTAATGATTACTAATGTATAATTAGCCATTAGCCATTAGTCATTTACTTAAAACACTTTGAATATGTATACTTTTATATTTATATTTCATAAACATACAGCGTCGTATGAAAATTATGCATATGACTATTGACCGTGTAATGTATGTTTTATATATATATATATATATATATATAGTACATATATAACATATATATTATATAGGATGTCCAAAAAAACCCCGGATTTATGAGTTGGACATACAGAAGACTATAATTTTGACTATATAATCGTGAAAAAATGTGAATTGTACTTGTATCGGCATACATAGTACGCCAAAATATAGTACGTTGACTTATGACTATGATTCACGTTCTACGACTCAATTACGACCATCTTGTGCTAAGGCCCTTACATAACGTTTTTGGAAGAAACGCTTCAGAAAAGTTATAAGGTCTCAAAGAAGTTATTTACTGATATTCAGCTGATCTTGGGTGGCGTTTGTAGGATCAGATCACATCCATGTTTTTTTAATGAAACGTACTATTTTTATTGTAGATTCTAATACACAGTTATTATTGATATGTTGACTTATACAAGGATATAAGTTCGAAAAGTTTTCGGTTTAATACAGAAATGGTTCCACAAATATCAAACTGCTATAATTTTAGAAAAGTTTGATCTTTCTCAAGATTACTGTTAAAATTTCAGACAGATGTGTTCATTAGTTTCTTTGTTTCGTGTCAAGCAATCAGTTTTTGATTCCATCATGACAATGCATTCACATTTCTTCAATAGCAGACGAAAAATTCTACAAATTTGTTCCGCAATCATAGTTCATCATATTTGATAATTGAAATGCTCTGGCAGTAAATTAAAGATAATCAGCCCTAAAGATAAACGCTTTTGACATTTATCTACAACTAGCCAAGGCACGATTTACGGCTGTGGCATTTTGTTATAGTTCGCTAGCCCACGATTAACGCCTCTGGCAGTAAATTAAAAAGTCAGTCCACGCCTCTGAAATTGGATTATAATTAGGCAAAGCACAATTTATTGTTATAATATTTAATCACTTGTATGATAAATAAAAGAAATATTTTCACGAATGACATAAAAATATTAACCTTTCTCATTCTGGCTTTTCAGAGTGCTTTTCAACAAGAAACACATATAACAGTAACCTTTTAACCAATTTTGGTTTTATAGAGTGCCTTCTAACAAGAGACACAGTATGACACGATGCATCATTACAGTCTTGTTGTTCGCTAATGTACAAGGATGAGAAAGTTACTGTGTTGTGTGTACTGAGTGAGTCGCTTGTTAGAAAGCATCCATAACCTTTTCTTACCAAAAGCAAACGATTTTCTGCTACTATATTTTTTTCATTTTGTGAACACAAAACATTAAATATATATATGTATATATATATATATATATATATATATATATATATATATACAGGGTGTCATGAA
>JAANIC010005572.1:1267246-1284983 GCA_017607545.1 Acromyrmex charruanus | reverse complement strand
GAGGAGGAAGAACGACCAGAAGTGGGAGCCAAGAGACTACCGATAAGGATGGACCAGCCGGGGGCGCACGACACCTGACTCCGGGTTGCACGCAGGTGATATCCTTCTTTCACTATTACGCCCTTTTGGATTATCGCAAGGCATCTTTTATCGCACCCTCTTCCAGCAAAGCGGATCGAGAGTCAGTACGGCATGACGGGAAAGGCCACTCTACGCCCAAGGACGGCGAGAGCCCCGGATAGGCACCTTGAGGCCACGAGGCGGCCCGGAAGAGACTCCAGAGACCACTCGAATTTCGCGCGCCAGGACATGCGACAAGGGCATGACGCGGCTTTCGCGATTAGCGGAGCCGCGGAACCACGCGCCAATCAGGCGCGATAAGGCCCCCTCGCGGGGATAATGAGCCCTGCGTGCGCCCGGAAGGATTAGCGCCCGGCACTTGAGCTGTGGCCCGTGTAGCGAGAACACGTGAGAGGACGAAGGACGTCAGCGACACAAACGCTATCAAGGTCGACCAGGACGAACACCTGCGTGGGAGATTCGGTGAGACGAGCGTCGCTACTGAAAAGTCGCCGGTTTCCGCGTCCAGGAGGCGTGAGTTTATCGGGATTCTGTCGGATGTAAGATATTGAGTGCACGTGGCATTGCCGTGCGGTAGATTTCCGGAGATTTAGAGCACGCGTGTCGCCTCCCGGAACGGTCCTTATCGTTGGGATAATTATAATGCGTCCGCCAAGGTCATAGCCTCGTCACTCGTGTCGGTTTCTTTGTATCGCGGATCATATGTTACGTCGAATTTTCGTATCATAGTATTGTCGCGTATCGTGCCGTCTCGAGCGTCTGTAGTGTAAGATTTGCATGTCTACTCGGCTCTCTGTGTCATAGCCAGTAACGACAATTCATAATAGTTGTTAATAATTAGGCGTATTCTGTAGTATCGAGACTGTATAGCGTCGAATCTGCACGTACTCGAGCCGTCTCCGCATCTCAGCTGAGCGGCGCGAGGCCCCACGAGCGCGCACGAGGTCACGCCGTGTCCACGCTGCAATCGTTGCCGAATTTCTTAGCATTTGTGAGGCGATGAAGTATGGTTCACATAATTCGCGAGAGTATTCCTGTGTGGCGTGAACTCGTGTCGCGGGAATTTAACGGAGTTGATGCGCCTAGCGTAAAACCTCGGGGCTTACGTAAATCAGTTATCGCGCTCAAGTAGAACTTACCGTCTCGATTGTATCGCCAGATGTAATTGGGAGTCGGAGACTCATTCAATATATTTGTTACTTTTGTTATTGTTAATTCGTGTGCATTTTATTCTCGCCCCTATTGGCTTCTCCAAACGCTCTGCTATCCGCGAACCGCCCCCTCTGCCATTTCCGAGACTGAGCTACCGGTTGAGAGCCCGTCGACGTTCGCAGTTTATCAAAGGTGGCATAAAGAAAATATCGCGTAATTTCTAGAAAGAGTGGCACGCTCGCTCGTGCCTGGCGCCCAACTATTGTTTTGTGATTATGTGCCGCCCTTAAGAGCGGCCGCGTGAAGACACATTTCTGTCATGTTTCGTGTAACGCCACCCTTCATCCGATCGCCTACGAAAACCTTAGCTGTGAATGTGCGACGAAGTTGCGCCACGCNTGTCTATATATATATATATATATATATATATATATATATATATATATATATAACTTATATATATATGTATAATTTGCATCTCTCTCTCTCTCTCTCTCTCTCTCTCTCTCTCTCTCGTTTTTGAAGTTATGTCTGTATTAAACATAACCTTTTAAAAGTGAACTGTTAATCGATTTTTAAATCGCAAACATTTATTGCATAGTCTGTCATAGACATCATGGATAGAACAAATCACACGGCGAAAATGCGAATGAAACGCAAACATGCTTTATTTAATATAATTCAAGAAGATATTTAAAGATTATGAAGATATTTAAAGATTATGCGTTTCGCGGGTTGCTTGCGCATTCCAAGAATGGATCTGGAAGAAACCTGTGAAATAATCTTTATATAGAAAGCATCCGTAAAAGCTTCATATTATCAAGAAGGAATTGTAACATAATATATTATTTATTGTATTATACGTCTTAAAGAGGGATAAATTATTTAACTTTATTTTGACCAGTTAATTAAAAGACAAATTATTTTTCTGAAATCATAATATTAAAGTAAACATATCAAGATGTTTATACTTTTAGACATATATCTAACACAAACAATACATCTATGCTATACATTATTAAAATTGGTGAAGAGGGATTATAGTTCGTTTGGATAAGTTTTGTAAATGGAACAATACATGTTTCCGATGAAATGCTTTTCAAGAAAAATTATTTGCATACTTTGTATAATTTTCTAAGCATAATATAATTTATAACCTGTATTCCACACGTCGAAAGCATGTCATAATATAATGATGGATTTGCAAACAGAAGTTTGCATCAAACATTACAATGACAGAGTTACTAGCAATTAAAGTTTGCATTAATCGAAAAAACAAAAAGTTTTCATTTTCCTCTCTAAGTATGATAACATCTAATGGCTTACAAGTACACAATATTTTTATCATTTCATTTTCAATGTGTACTCATATACTTTTGTAGAGATATGGATATTTTATCCATCTTCCTACTATAGCTGCTAATATAAATTTGCTAAAAAAGAAAAAACGAGGAGATAATTGCTAAAAAAAGTTATCAAGAATATACAAATATATAAAAGATATTATATAGGAATATATAAAAACTGTCTTCGCGATAACTTCATTTACCCAGTCAGTTTTAATGTGGACATAAATCTACATAATATTTGTATTCTAGCCTTAATAGTTACATATTACTCCAAGTTTGAATCTTTTCTAGCAGAATGAAAGCATTTTTTTACATCGGTGCTGTAATAACAATAAATATATTAATTGATTAAAAGTTTTATATATGTTTTCTCAATTTTTTTAAGTTTAAATAAAGATTATGATATGTTCAGTTAATCTAATAAAATTTAAAGGTTAAGAAAACATGTATATTCTTACTGTGTTACATTTGCCCATAGATTATCATTATTCTTCCAATATATATCCTTTATGAGTTTACCCACGCACCATCATAAAAAAGATTACCAGCAGAAATATTGTTTATTTTTACAACAGGTAATAAATGTGTGTGTAAATTCATACTGGATTCTTCATTTTGATTAATTCATTTATTTTGGTAAATAATATTCAACATCACATATTTTTTCAGTTTTTATTAGATGATACATAAATACGTGTTTATAAATTCAAAGTAGTGTACTTCCATGGAAATCCATATGTGTATTTATAAATACTCTGAATAATTATGAAATAGAAAAAGAATTTTAATGAAATTTAAAATGATTCTCGGTAACATACTGTCTTTAAATAATTTAAATGATATACATTTATAGATAATGCTAAATTCTTCGCAGTTATGATATTTTCCGATCATATGGATACTATATTTATTATGTTATCACATGAAAGAAATTGAATATCTTTCATTGATTGAAATGTATCAATAGTTATGGATAATTCAGAACGATAATTCTTCATGAGCCATACAAATTTCTCATTTACTCGTTTTTGAATCTATATTTTATTTATAAAGGAAATTTATTATATTAAACATTTAATAACTTCATACAAGTCCGAAACTTCTAAGATTATTATTTTATTTGTTATATGAGGTTTGTCTGTATAAATACATAAAAAAATTTTAATTATGAAACAAAAACATATTTTTATAAATAATACACATAAAATAATACACAATGGGCATTTTCCAGCAAGAAAGTGAGTAGATACAATGAATCATTTCGTCTTTGTTTATCATTGGCGACGAATAAGGATGAAACGATTTTCTATATTACAACTATACCAACTGTTTTTATTAGAAAACGACCAATACGAATAAATATTTCTTTGTTACCACGTTTTAGATAGAATTTATTTCGTCATACACGTCTATAATATCCAGTGATACATCTCTAAAAAATATAGAAAAAGATATTAGAAAAAGTTTATAAAATATTAACTTCAATATAAAAATTCATGAATAAATAAGTATGAGAATAATTACGTTAGTGAAGAGAATTTTTTACATATAGTTACATGAGACAATCTAAAAAAATGACAGAACCCTGTACTATGATAAGTGTATAATCACTAACAAACTGGGTATTTCATTAAAATCGTACTCGACACAAACAATAAAAGTATATAGAAGTTATAAAACTTTCGTAAATAATCGACTTAATACGTTCATTATTATGCTGTTTGTTATTCTTACTTGTTAGAAAAGATAAACTAAAAATACAAATAACATAAATAACGGTATTTTTACAATTGCAAATGCGAAAATAATATTAGTGTAGGTACCTGAAGTTATTACTCATTTATTAGCGATTATCTGAGAGTATTCAGTTAAATATAATTTTTAAATAGTGTAAAATGTAATAATCACATCTATGTATTTCAAAATGGATGAAAAAAATGGCACGTTCTGATATATTGTTCTACTAGTATGTGTAATCTGTGCAAAAATAAGAACATTGAAATTAACAACGATGAAAGCAATTTCGATGACTCTTATTATTTCATTTTAAAATTCTATTTTTATTTATCTCTTTGCTATATCATCGTTAGATTTAAACTTACCCCATTGTCCCGTATTAAATATATCATCTAGCTTCTTCAGTAGTTCCTAAAAATACGCACAAAAAGCAGTATTATATGTTTATACACGCAAAAAGCAGTATTACATGTTACATACAAATAATGGAGATTCTTTTAATAATACTAAAATTTTTAAATTATCAACAATGCATTTTATCACATTGCACATATCAATACTCACTTTTTCTTTTTTATCATCATAATCTAGATTGGTATAATATATATTTAAAACTTTCACTCGATCCATGCTAATCTAATACCATAATGATATTTGTAAGAAGTAAGTAAAATAATATATACAATCGATCGTTATCCTTTTATGAAACAACACGAATTTACGGAATGAAAAGGGCTTTAAAATTTCTAGAAAATATAATATTCAGACTTAAGAAGTAGGGAGCAAATCACATATTGTTTACAATCATATGTGACATTCGTAGCACGAATACATCTACGTCTAAACGTAGATATTTCTTATATCAGTATATAATAAGTAAGGGACACTTTAGAACATTTCGGAAACAAACGTTATAATGTTTCTAAAATGTCCCAAAATGTTTCTCGCTTACGGGGGAAATTCTCCCAATAAAGTTTCTTGAGAAATAATTGCTTCTTTTGTCATTACATTTTTTTCCTCGAATATTTACCATTCGTAAAATAAGACATTCATTAAGGAATAAATCTCAATATTTTAATTACATCTAAAAATCATTGTCGACTTAACGAATAAAAAATTTTACATATATTTTGTTACCTCATAATACATTTTTTCCTACCTATCACATTTTATCTCTCTCATATGTAATAGTTTTAGAAATTCGTTATATATTTTAAATATATATGAGCAGGTATAAAATTATACAAAAACGGAACAGAATAACCTCGATCGTCACATTAATTCGTTAGCATGATGATTATAATATATCCACAAAATATCTCGTATTTTAACAATATGTATATATTTTTTTTTATTATAGAAAAAGCAATTAAATAAATGTAGTTATTGCGGTTGATGCTTAAACGAGCACCAATTATTATAGGTCATTCATGCTTTGCGGATACTTTATTTCAATTTTTGCCACACCACTTTTTTGTGCAACATTTTGTTGTTTTTTGAGCGAATTTTTGGATTTCCTGCAATCTTACAAATAATTCCAACATTTTTCCGCTTCTGTAGGTGTATAATTCTGTAACATATAATTTTTAATTAGAAATATGACAAATATGATTCACTTACGAACATAATCAAATTCAATTTCTTTAAAATTATACAATTTCAACGATTTTAAAGTAATTCCGTTTATTGTTTCAGAAGAAAATCAAACAAAAAATTACCTAAAACCAAACAAAGCCGTCATAGTAACATTGTCGCGAAAAAGCGCTGCTCGCGACCATTATGTATCTTTTAAATATACATCGACTTCTCTCTATAAAGTGTCTTTTTGATTTCTTCCTCTTTCTTTCAGAAATAAGAGAAAGTCATAAAATGCAGCACTGCTTTTTACTACTGCTATCAAGTCTTCATCCAATTGTTCTTTATTAATAAAATAATTATAGCATTTCGGTCTCATTTTCTGTAATAATTACATTTATTATTAATAAAATTTACTAGAGTTGATTGTGCAAGGTAAGATTCAGTATTAACTTCACGACGCGATAAAAACCAGTATTCATAGTCAATTTTTACATTTAGGGTTTAAATACAATCTTAAGATATCATAAATGTGATTGTATTAGCATCTCAAGATATTATTTAAGACAGTTTTAAAATAAAAATGAATTGCGAATGCCGTCCATATTTCGCGTTTCACGTTAGTTCTTCTTCACTATCGACGATGAGGAACAAAAATAAGCGTGGTCGAATTGCACACACCACATAATACAATATTTTCATTATGACCTTGTAACAGGGAGGAGTTGTGAGTCGCATTGCGTGGAAAGTCGTATATCCCGCAGCAGAAGAGATGGTGGGGAGAGAGTCGCTTCATGCGGAAAGTCGCGCACCACGTAGATGGGACGAGATGAGGTGGAAGTCGCTCGCGTAGAAAGTTTTGGCCCTGTAGCAGGAAGGGGGTGAGATAAAATTCTTAACAAGATTAATAACCTGAATAATTTCTAGAATATTTTAGTCGACGATCATTGTTTATTTTAAAAAATTATTATCAAATTGATCATAAAATTAATTTATGATTATCAAATTGAATATTGATTATAGAATTTTTTTAATTATTTCTTCGATGTTCCTTACAAAAAGTGCTTTTAAATATAACATCTACCTTGAGAGGCCACAATTATAGTAATTGCCACAATTTGAAAAAATTTATTTATCTTGACTAATCTTCGTACAAGGTTTAATAAAAAAACGATTTTGTAGAGAATTTCAAAACTTGTCAATTTGATAATATATACTTTTTACACAGGAGTAGCCAAAGCCAAAATGTTTACATAAATCGTTAAAAAATAAGTTTTGTTCAAAAATAAAATTAAACATTTTTAAAATCATATCTCGGAAAATATTGATCGTACGAGAATGAATAGAAAACGATTTTGTAGGGAATTTAATAATCTTCTATCTGTACAAGAGTTGTTTGGTACGTAAAAATAGCTAAATCTGAGATATTTACGAAAACTTTCCAATTGTCGAAATAATCAAAAGTACAACATTCTTAAAAAATTAATAATTAATAATAAGGCTATGTAAGTATAAAATAATATATGCAAAAGAAGGGCAAAGAGACATTGATGTAGTAAAGAATTATAATTTAAATCATAAAAATAATATAAAAATTACAAAGAACAAAACATACGTTTCGACTGATTAATTGAGCCATTCTCGAGTCATTCTCAATGTTACAGTAAACATATGTAATATTACAAAACTCGTAACTTATAAGTGTATAAAATACATTTTTCTGTATTCTTCATTTTGTGTAGCGCTGCGAGTCAATTAAATCGAAAATCAAAGTAATGAGAAAGTAAAACTCTAGAAAAGTGACCGTGCAAAAGAAAATTAGTACTTAATATAATAGTGATGTACCTTATCAGTTATATCGATAGATGTATTGAGAATATTAATATCTATTAATAAAAAAGAGAGAGAAAAATCGTAGGAAGATAGAAATTCAAATCGTGGTTGAATTCCCAGCAAACGAGAATGGATTAAAATGGATTAAAATTTTTTTCTATCCGAATGCGTGTTTTAAATAGCGAATATTTTTGTGGACTTAATTTGATTCAATTGGTTTCAATTAGATTCAATAGGATGCAATTGGACTGAAAAATTGCATTTCCTATTCAAAATTTTGAATAGAACAGTATTCACAATTGCGTTTGTGTGCACAGAAAAGGTTAATATTGCTCTTAGATTGAAAAGCATAGAGATATGTTCCATGCTATTCTTATAAATGAATAAAAGTGCATTCAGAATTGAAAAGCATTCATTTTAACATTCGCGAATCAATATTTTTAAAAATCTGAATCCATTTCGATTCATTTCAATTCATTCTCGTTTGCTGAGTTGGTTTCTTAATTAAAATTGAAGCAAATTTGCAAGAATAATGAACATCTGACTTTGGTGTCGGATAATGCAAAGAAGGAAATATTTAAAGAGAACAGAGAACGGCCAAAAAAGGGGGGGGGGAAGATATTAGGAGGGAGAAAGAGAATCTTAGAATATAATTCGGGCAAAGATTCTGAGTCGTTTTGTCTATTTATTCCATGCTTCTGTTTCTTTATTTGTACATTTCAGATATTAATCTTTTATTGTAGAAGGATCTAATATATCCATTTTATCCCATTTAAAGTTGTGATTCTCCTCCATACGGTGGTTAGAAATCATTGATTTTCGAACCTTTATTCAAATCTGGAACATGTCCATGCATTCTAGTTTTTAATTGTCACTTAGTCTGGCCCACGTAACTAACATCACAGTTCTCACGAGATATTCTGTAAACTATATTTTGATTATGTACATGTTCCAGCTTATCCTCCTATCGTCTTTTTATAAAGTTTTTTAATGTGTTGGGAATGGTAAAAGTCAATTTGTAAATAAACATGTTAACAATGGGTGTAAATTCTTCAGATATTGCATTGACATATAGAATAGTAAAAAATTTTCTTATATTATCCATATTATTATTAGAATTATTAATATTAGTGATATGAAATTTAATTACAAATAGTCGAGAAAATAAAATGAGAGGATACGGTACATCATTATATTATATAAATTATTGATTTGTATGTACTAAGTACTAATTTTCTTTTGTTCACGGTTACTTTTCTAGAGTATTACTTTCTCACTACTTCGATTTCCGATTTAATTGACTCCCAGCACTGTACAAAATGAAGAATACATAAAAATGTATTTTATAACGAGATTTGTAATATTCTATATGTATCGTATCATTGAGAGTAACGCGATAGAAGTCGAAACGTATGTTTTGTTCTTTATATTTATTATATTATTTTCATAATTTAAATTAAAGTTCTTTGCTACATTACTAACTCTTTGCCCTTCTTTTGCCTATATTCTTAAAAAAATTCTATCATGGAAAGTATTGGGAAATATTGATCATACGATCTTAAAAATAAACGAAATTGTTTCTAATTTTATCAACTTTTCTTTTAATAATGATTTTTGTTCCGATAAAATAAATACCTTTTGAGATAATTTTGAAAAACCGCATTTTTTATCATTTCTTCGAAAAAGGAAAGTTTTCAAATTTCATTGGGAATTAAGACTTTTAATATATTGTATAATACATCATTTCGAACAAATTCCTGCAAACATATCTTTTATGGCAAATTTGCCTCCAAAAAATTTAATATTCCTGATCCAAGTACGTAAACCTAATTTTCTGGTATTTATTTAACATGGAAGAGATATTATATTAGAGTAGATGATTTGTACAGTTCGAAATTTGGTTTTAAGTAATTTATAATTAATCTCTGATTAACATGTAAAGTACGTGATGAAAACAAATGTTTCGGGAATTGAAATAGATAGAAATAATGTACTCATTGTTGAATCTAAAATTCCGATTTTTCGAACACTGAGTATATATGACGCTGCTAATTATTTCTGTTTCCACTCTGCTACATTGTACATACATAAGACACTAGTATTGACTTTCATATTGATATTCGTTCGAGGACTGACAACATACAAAGTGAAAACGTGTCGTCTAGAGTGCTGATTAAAATTATGTCCTGTTTAATAGAAAGAAAGATGGAACATATAAAAATTTTATTTTGAGTTCTCTGATCGGATCGTATTGTGTTTATAATTTCTGGTTTCTTGCACGTTGATATGATGACGGAGCGTACGACCGAAGGCAAGAAATATTTGGAGCCGCCTGACAAATCGGAGTATGATAAGGCCGAATATAGGTAAGAGGGTGAAGGCTTAGCAAAAAAAGACGATTTCGACTAAAATATTCGGGAGATACATTATTAAGTGCGATGGTAATCTTTTAAGGGAAATGTTATAATGTACTTTCTACAAAGAAAAATTAAGTGTTTTTATATGATCCTCAGTAATTCCTCATTTTATTGTTATTTGTTTTATCTTTCAAACTTAGAGTCGTTAGACTGCAAAATGGTTTAACAGCTTTGTTAATATCTGGATTGGAAAGAGCGAATTATGGCAATATGAACTATAAAGATCATGAAGAAGGTAGTTCTTCGAAACAAGATATATCGAAGGTATAAGTAAGAATTCAGTTAGCATTTTAGGAGCATATCTATCTTTTTTATTATCTTTTTACATAAGCTGTTACTACAATTTCATTGAGATTATAATGTTAGAGATTTATAAAATCATAAAAAATAATCTAGCTCTTTAAAATTGCGTTCAGAAGTGCATAATTAGTGGAATTGTTTCTATTTATTTTTATCATTCATCAAACGTGAAAAGATAAAATGCCGTAGCACTAATAGCGAATTCATCGAATGTTCAGTCGGGATTGATATTATCAGTTATATCTGATACTGTTCAAAAAACGTTCAAAAAACGTGACTCCTCTATTATTTGTAAATAAGTCGTCATGGATTCGTTTCGAAATGTGTAAACTGTTCACGAATAATCCCACTATTGCTCGTGCTTGATCAATTTAACATTCTATATGCACCGAATGATATGCATAGGTATATATATATATTTTTTGAACCCAGGCATTTTGTGGCTTATGTGTGAGAGTAGGCAGTTTTAACGACCCACCGGAACTTCCAGGCCTGGCACATTTGCTTGAACGCATAGTTTTCATGGAATCCAACAAATATCCTGTATTAAAACATGATAAGAGAATTTATTATAAAATACATTTTTGTGAATTTAAATGCTTAAATACTATTGTATTTGCAGAATTTTTATGAATTTGTCAATCTCTATGGTGGCACTACTGGTAGTGGAACAGAATGCGAGTATACAAGATTTTACTTTGATATCTCAGTGAAACAGTTGGAACCAGCTATTAAACATTTTGTTCAATTTTTCATTGATCCATCCTTGATGAAGAAAGATGTCATCACGCGGGAGAGAGAGGTCATGGGACACGGTATACAAATTATAATCATAATATTATTGCAGCAACTATAGTTTATTTTTAATATTTCATGTTCATATAGAGTTTCAGTCCAGTTACTTGTTTTGCAACAATAATAGGAAAGAACGAGTACTGTCCCATATTGCTCGAATTCAACCTCCACCCATTAGGATTCAATGGAAAGAGTTAACATCATACAGTAATGACGAGCTGTATGAACAGCTACACAAATTCAGAGAGAATCAGTATAGCGCTCACAAAATGATGCTAACTATCAAGGTAACTTTAATAATTTATAATTGCAATGAACGCTTGATTTCTTATTAAGTATAGTTAATTCATAGAATGATACTTACATCTTTCTATAGGCGAGATTACCGCTAGATACATTGGAAAAATATGTCACAGACTCCTTTGCTGGTATAGTAAGTAATTGGCTGTCTTTCGATACCTTTACCGAATTAGAAAAGAACCAATTTTTTGATACTGTCGTTTCCAAAAATATGTATAAAATTAGATCCATCAAAGATATCAGCCAAGTATGTATCTTAGACATGCAAATTCAAAAAATGATGTGCGTATGGTACAAATGCATATAAAAATAAAACTTGTCTTTTACAGTTACATGTAATATGGATTTTGCCTTCAAAATTTAATCAGTACAGAAGTAAACCATTTAAATATATTTCAACAATTATTGAGAATAAAGAAAGTAGATCTTTAAATAGTTATCTGCGTAGAAAAATGTGGGCCCTGGATATCTGTGTCCTGCGGTATCTGTGATAATGATAATGGTTTCGGACACAACTCTATGTATATTTTATTCGAGATTATAATAGAACTCTCCCGTGAGGGACAACAGCATCTGAGCGACGTTCTAGATGCAATATTTTCCTTTATTAAATTAGTAAAACAAGTTGGTCCACAAGAATGGATTTATAATGAGTTTTATAAGATTGGAAAAAATAATTTTAGGTAAATCAATTTAGGAATAAATTGATGTGTAGAAAAGAAAAATACTGTTAATATACATAAGATATGCCACTTATATTTCGAGGCTTTTTTAGATTTTTTCATAAGCATGATGATGTGTTTGATTTATGTAAGAGTATGCATTTCTATCCATCGCGTGATTATTTAACTGGAAAGCATAATTATTTCGAATATAACCCAGAAGCTATACAAGAATGTTTAAATTTTTTGACGCCAGAGACGGTGAACATCATGAATTTCGGCGATGATTTAGATTTAGATACGGATGCGCCATGTTTCGAAGCTTCTTGCTCAATTACCGCATTACCAAAAGAGCGGATCGAATATTGGAAATCCATCGAGCCATTGCCTGATTTTAATTTAACATTATTCAATGCGTTCCTTATCGACAATATTTCTTTAATACCAGTATCAGCAGAAACTTCGAAATATCCTATAAAAGTATACCATGATCAGTTTGGAAAGATTTGGTATCGCCCAAAGTTTTATTGGCCAATGTGTCTTATAAACCTTCATATTGCTTGTTCTCTGAAAATTGAAACACCAAAAGAGTAAGTAATAACCTGGACATGTAACAATACTTGTACATTGTAATGATATTATCACAATTATTTGTTGATTCTATATATATAATGTCTAATTGCCATATTATTAACATTTTAGTGCTGTTCTCTTGGATATGTATTGCAATGTATTAAAATATCTATTGATCGAAGAATTACATCCGGCTGTAACGGTTGGATTTGATTATGATATCGATGTCAGTGAAATAGCTACAGGAATTACAATTCAAATGAGCGGGTTTGGCGGAAAACTGTCAGTAGGTATAAATCAAATGCTTCAAATTGTGTTGACGAAATGATAAGTATAATTTCGACATACATAAATATTTTATTTATATTGCAGACCTTGTTGATGGTTATTGGAAAATATATAGTACATCTACCCTCTATTTCCAAAGATTTGTTTGAAGTTATTAAAACGCAACAATTAAGGACATATTACAACAAATTTATGGAAACTGAGGAATTCATCAAGTATCATCTGTTTATTATCTTGCATAATTGCAAAAACTATAAAATTCTTATATGATTAAAAAAAAATAATTAATAACATCTTTTATAATAATTAATTTTATAACATTAGAATTATATTTATTACATTTTTTTATCATTTCCAATTAGTAACATATGTATTGCTTATTTTTATTCGCAGAAATGTGAAATTATGGATATTAAAGAGACCCTATTATACGTACATTCACAAGTACGAATCTCTATATAAATATATTAATTTTGAAGACTTCCAAAGCTTTGTAAAGTTCTTCTATTTTCTGTCCATAGAGTGCCTTGTTCAAGGCAACATAACAAAAGACTGTACGATCGATATTATAATATCATTCATCAAACAAATTAATTGTCTTAACTTTAGGAATATTACGCAACAATTTACTAGAGTCGCAATAATACCCCGACACAAATCTAATTATTACAAGTTGAAAAATATTAACCGCACATGTGTCGACTCTGTAGTAACACATTATTATCAAATCGGTGTTGCTACAATTGAATCATCGGCCTTAATCGATTTAATACTCGTAAGTATTTAATAATATCGTTTTATATATTTAAATACATGGATCTTCAATTTATATTTATTTACTTTTAAAAGTAACTGAAATGTTAATAACATTTTTGATTACTGTGATTGATTTTATTTGCCCATCTCATCTGTTAAATAATAATATTTTAGATGATAATAAAAGAACCGTTAATAAATGAGTTCCGAACTATAGGAATTAGTAATGTTTCGTGTGACCGTACAGATATCAACAATATATTGGGATTTTCTATTACTGTTTATATTCAGGAAAATAAATACACATTCAAATATGTTGATTGTCTGATCCAGGACTTTTTGAGATCGTTTCGCCTCAAGTTACCACAATTTTTAGAAGGCAAATTAGATAATGTCAAAGAAAGGCTGAGAATTTTAAAGCAATCTGATGATGCGAAGATTTTAAAAAACGAAGTAAACAGAAACTGGAGTGAGATCACGAAGCAGCAATACATATTTCACAGATATGAAAGTGAAGCGCTTGCAATAGAGAACATAAATATGGATAAACTGATGACATTTTTTGAAAAGTACATAGATCATCGTCAATTAAAAAAATTGCGCATATATGTTGAAGGAACTCCAAAGGAAATTGCATTAAGTAAGCAGATAACTTTTCTGTTCGAACTTTGATCTAAATATTCATTTTTATAACATTAGTCTTAGCTTCCATTTTTTTCTTGTCATATTAAGTTAAAATTGTTAAAACAATTAAAATTTCAAAAATTTATTGTTATAGATACAGAATCTCATAAAAAAGATATGTACTCTTTTTCGGACTGTGTAATCGACAATTTGCAGTACTTTAAAATATCGCAATATTACGCACACTACTAACGTAGATGATTACAAAAAGTTATGTAGTATGTATATGTACTGAGTGAATCATAGTCGTTGAACCAACTTTTTACCCTATGTGAGAAAATTATCGACTTTATACCTTATTGGATTATAACGTGCGTGCGATAATTTTCTCATAGAGTAAAAACTAATTCAATGACTCTGATTCACGCTGTACAATTCGGAGGAGATTAATCCTGTCGTTGTTAAAGCGCTTAATAAGTAATACTTAACCAACATTGGTACAATTATGATGAAATTGTGAATATTACCGTTTCAAACTTCTTATCATTTTAATTTGTCATGTTAATTATATTCGATTTCATAATATTATTATATTGTTCATTTTATTACATTTTACACTTTTCTCGTAGAAATTGAATTAGGGATGCTCGATCTCGGCAAAAGAATCGATTTTTTTAATCGACTCGAATCGCAATTGTAAGTATGGATTCACCAACAAATCGAGCACCAAAGAATCGATTTAGCGAAAATCGATTTAAAAGATTGAGGATAATTGTACACTGTAGACTTATAAAAAAAAATTCAATGCACACTTGTCTTGTGCCATTTATAGAATGAATTTATACGTACTCTTCATTCTTTTTATCTTGTTGCACAGGTTTAATATAATAAATACAGTGAATGATATTAGACTATACCTTACGGTCAATATCTTATATAAAAAGTAGAAAGTCATATCTTTTTCAAGACTTTATTAGCACATATTATTGTATATACATATATTAATGTATACAAAACTTCTGTTACAATACCATATATATATATAATATATATATATATGTATATATATATCTTATATTATGTATTATTGTTATATTAAATTTATAAGCTGTGTATATTTTTCATCGGTATTAATTTGTTGACTTATTATTATTTATTATTTTTATTATTAATTCCATTTTTTGCTTTTATTTCTTGTGTTTTTATATTTGTTTTAGCTTTTCAAAAAACTTTTTGACTTTTCAAAGCTCGAAATACGTAAATCCAGCTATTTCCTGAATATTAATTATAAGAGTAGAAAAATAATATAGATGTAAAAATATCAACGCGGAAATTATTTCATTTTTCATCGAGTAAATATTTAATCCGGCCTCGTTTCATTGTCGAACATTCTCTGTGATGTTGAAATTTCTTGAATCGCGATGGAATATTGATGTCGATCTACGTATTATCATGCTCATATAATATAGTAATACAGAAATTCGCGGATTTTCAGACAATAATTTATCGGCATTAATACAAAGCGAAAATGGAAAAAGTTGGTCCTCGAGTGTGGGTAAACTACAGTAAATTCGGTATGTAATCGCTCGATAAATCGTTTCGTGTTCATACGGACTAATTATCGACACGCGATAAAAGCAGACAGGAAAAAGCGGATACGTGCTGACATATCAAAGAGTCGCGATTAAAATTATTAATCCACGATAATCGTGTGTGCAACGCAGCTGCGTCGCTGACGATTCTGAATTTTTGTCGGCCCTGTAACTTCCAAATGGATTCGCGCGGCTTTGCCTTTTCGCAAATGCCCGAGTTTTCCTCGATTATATCGTCACTATCATGCAAACTTTACATATATATATATATAATACACGGTCAATAATATTGTCAATACATTCTAAGAAATATAGATGTTGATTTAACACCACGTGATGTTATTATATAATTCTTACCGATTGATGTTAACATTAATACCTGTATGATATGAATTTAAAACACTTCGTGTTTATGTCATCAAGAGAGAGCGCTTTTCTTTCCTCTTCTAAATTTTGACGAGGAGAAACAACTAAATTTTGAAAATAATTTTTGATTAATAAAAAAATTAACGCTTATTATTTAATTCGTGGTTCACAAATTATTTGTAAAAAAATTCGTTGTTTATCCTCGAAGTTTGATTTTAATATAAATATGTTAATTAGTTTTGTATGAAGATAAATATTTGTCTACCTCCATGATTGTATACTATTACAACAATATTTTTGACTGTTTAAAGTTCGTAAAAAGAGCGCATCAATAATTCTGTCAAACAGTTGCACAACGACATAGATATATAAAACTGAGCTGAAACACAAATCAATAATCGTGTAAAGTTGTAAAAATATTGATGCATACTATCAGTATTATCGATTGAATTTATTATGCGATTATTAATCGCACGGAAAGTTTTGCTAAAGTATTTAAAAATTTTATTAATAAATGCCTCGAATTGTGAAAACAAAATGTTGTTTCTTCTTGATACAATCTTACACACATGGAAAGAATAATTTTGCTGATCTCTCTCTCTTCTCCCCCCACTCCCTCTCTCTCTCTTTAAATGCTAGATACAAATCTGAAAATAATATTGGACCATCAAAATAATTATGTAGATATACGACGCTCAAACTGATTGCTAAGTGCAAATTTTTTGCATTCAAAACTTATTGTTTACAATGTCTGAAATTTTTACGTAATTATTTTATAGTCCAACAAAATTATTTTCAGATCGGTATCTACCTAAATTTTTACATACACAGCAAAATCGTTCTTTTCATGCATTCAAGGTTCGTATCAGGAAACGCTAACTCTTTGTTTTAATTAACAATTTGAAGCATTTATTAAAAAGCAATCGTTTTGCAGAGTAGTAAAGCACGAAGTAGTAAAGCAAGACGGGTTCTAACCCTGGGTCTAGAGGGGAACGCGGGGTGCGGGGAATACTCTTTGGCGCGGTGGATATCTAACGCGGGGAAAGAGGGCGAAAGGTCCGGGCTCCTCTTTTTTTTGTTGTCAAAATTTCATCACGTTTTTCTTTAAAAATGCATCGGTAATAAAGGCTTGCATGTTAGAGAATGATAGAGCGCTCGTAACGTGCTATGAGTGAAGAAAGGATGGAAGGATCAATAGAGTACAAGTTTCTTTTGTATGATATAGTTTTTTTTCAATATGGTTTTTCCTGGCGCGTCGAGGCAAAGGATGGGAAGTAAAAGACAATACACACGAAATAATGCGAACAAAAATGTTATATATCTATATGTATATATAT
>JAANIC010005572.1:1231189-1260867 GCA_017607545.1 Acromyrmex charruanus | reverse complement strand
GCCAAGATTGCTTCGAGACGGATGACGAATTCTATTATTCTTGCGGAAAATATGACTAGATAAGCAGATGGTTACCATGCTATTATTGTCAGTGCGAGTTTGGTTTCAGATAACGCTCCTGTTGAAAGTTATTCTATGCGTTTATGATTTTTCTTAAGTGCGGTATGGCGCTTGTTTTAAGATAAAGTTGTTATTCAGTCTCGGATGATAAAGCTTAGAATTTTACTATTGCGTGATGTCTTTGCAATCTTGTCTTTTTTTTTGGGCCTACATTAAACTTATCATTTTTTCTGGGTTGATTGACGTTTACGAGTTTTCGCGGCCCCTGACCGGTCCCTCTTTCAATTCTATCAGTCCGTTATCAGAAGGCGTTGCTCGGGTCTCGTAGACGCCCATAATCGCGGCGAAGAGAAAAAAAATATCGTGGCGTCTGTAGGACGTAACAGTATCAACAGGCATGACATATACATTTAAATGTGTTGAATAGGGCTCTTGTGGAACTAGTAGACTCTTGTTCCAAGAAATCTAGCACTTCCCCAGTCAACAAATGTTTACGCGACTGGTTTTTTACATATTTTCCACATTGCCCACAGTGGATCTCATCGTGACGTTTCATTTAAAACTTATTCCCCAATACATAAAATACATATACCATATTAATCATATTTAGGACTAAAATCGATTTTTTTCGAAGGGCCATATGTATTTGTAATGTCGGAAGATCCGAGAAGCTATAACTTTATCAATTTACTTCGAATTTTTTTTGCTGTCCAGAGCGAGGCTTGTCTTCACGCTGAAATCTCCATCCTTGAAACCATTCTCTACATGATTTATCAGTTGGAACAGTGTCACCATAAACTTCGACAAGCATTCGATGGGCTTCAGCTGCACTTTTCTTTCAATTAAAGCAGAAAATTAGAACCTCCCGCAAATGCTGGTTAACACAAAATTCGACATTTCAAACACAGTAAAAATCAAGGTTTTTGTATGAAACTCAAAGCGATATAAACTGAATATTATTAGCGGATGTCTAACCTCTTTGAAAACGCCAAAATCAGCTGTCACCATTCACAACAGCTGGAGCCATCTTTTAGAAAACGGACCGAACTAATTTGTACTCCCAATAGTAATTTTGTTCGTGATCGATCTAACATAAGGAAATATAATCATCCTTTTATTAATATGATCATAAATCATTTTCAAAGGATAACCATTGTTCAATAAAATTGCAATAACAAGTTCTAAGTTTTTTTTTGTAAAAAGATGGATTGGAACAAAATCTCCCTATCTGTTAATCCGAATTTTCTTTTGAAAATAAACTTGGTAAAATTAAACGAAAAATTCAAGGAAAAAAAATCTAGTGGCACAGTTAGTTAGAAGAGAATCCGAAGAAAGAGCATGCCCAAAAATGGTGATAAAGAATGCTATTCATAGAAAAAAAGTTGTCATAGTTAATCCTGATGTTCCACATGAATGTGCAATTGATCTGGAGAGTATTGTTCTACGTGGAGTAGAAATAAATACGTCAAAGTCGAACAGCATTGTACAATTGGATTCCAATGAGATGCTTACAATTACAAAGATCAGAAGAGAAAGACAGAATATTTTTGTACATGGTTATGAATTCAAAACAGTCACGGATGTCTTCAAATTCCCATGTAAATCGACAAAAGTGGGAATCATGAAACTCGGTCGAATATCTCGAAGGGAAAAAGTGATCTCTCTAGAAAATATTTTTAAAAAATGTGTGAAGAAGAGTGTGTTTTTTTTTAGGACGGTAACAATACTTTCACAGTAATATTTCTTCGTAAGCTTTTCCGAATAAAAATTGATAAAGATGCAAAAACGCCTAACTCGTTAGTTTTATATATTATATTTATATTATTATATTTTATAATACAATATAATTTATTTTCTTCTAATATTTAATCGATATCTGTATGTTATTCTTTGTTATAATGAAATTATAACATGAATTATCATATAGATGCGATTCATCTTATAATCAAATTTACTGAGAAAAGTAAAACTGGACAAATCAGTATCGATCTTGTTCCTGTGAAGTGGACGTATACTCATGGGAAATTTTTTTTTCTTTTTTCTCGAGTGGAAATTTGTTACAGCATGCCTGATGTCTGGATAATGTCTATCCAGAAATTGTTATGATATTCCCCAACTAGGATATCGGCCGGATTCCTGATAGGGCTCCAAGCAGTTTTCCTAATCTTGGAGACAGAATTTTTCCTGACTATCTCAAGGCTAGAAATTTGGTCAGTAGTTGGGCGGGAACTGATCTAGAATATCCTGACTCGATACACTGGCTAGGAATTGATAGGGTATCGGGCAGTTTAGCAAGTGATGTTTAGAGTAGAGCTAGGATGCAGATGCCCTAAGAATCTCTGGACTGAAAATCTAGCTGACAACTGAGTAGATATATGTTGGCATGCCTTAAGATATTGACTCATTGTCAGAACTGATCGGGCACTGGGCAGTTTGTTTAATGATTTCTGTCACACACGCGCGTGCGCATAGTTGTAAAAAAAATCAATTTTTATCCATTTCAGTATGCATATCGATGATACATGCTTTGCTGCACAATCCCTACATTATATACATACACATATAATTATAATACATATAATGTGCAACTTATAATTTATGTTTATATATATTATAACTTATATATATATAACTTATATATATATAATTTGCATCTCTCTCTCTCTCTCTCTCTCTCTCTCTCTCTCTCTCGTTTTTGATATTATGTTCGTGTTAAACATAACCTTTTAAAAGTGAGCTGTAAATCGATTTTTAAATTGTAAACATTTATTGCATAGTCTGTCATAGACATCATGGATAGAACAAATCACACGGCGAAAATGCGAATGAGACGCAAACGTGTTTTATCTAATATAATTCAAGAAGGTATTTGAAGATTATTCGCGGATTGCCTGGGCATTCCAAGAATGGATCTGGATACGGAGGAAACCCGTGAAACGCATAATCTTTATGTAGAAAGCACCCATGGAAGCCTCAATATTATCAAGATGGTATTGTAACATAATATATTATTTATTGTTTTATATGTCTTAAAGGGATTTCACTTTGATAAAAAATTAAAAATGCAATTTTTCAATTAACGGATTTAACTGTTAAACTCTTTTTCCCATATATTTGAATAAATTTTACTATTGTAAGTAATTACGATTTTCATAGAATTTTAAAAGATTTTAATTATTGTACTTAAGTATTTAATAGCAAGAGGGTTTTAAATTTAGCAATTATTTGTTCTAACTCTGACTAGTTATATAATTTTATGTTATTAATAAATATTAACAATTTTTAATCTTTCGAAGAGAATAACATTCAAAATGATGCCGTTTGCCAAGAAGAAATAGAAGATAGAGAAAGAAATGAGGTAGAAATGAAAATAAATTAACAAGATGATGTAGACGAAATAAATAAAGAAGACAAAGAAATAAAATGAAAAAGACGAAGAAATAAATGAAGAAGACGAAGTAACCAAACAAAATAATGTAAAAATTAATGAAGTTCACGATAATGAGCAAGAAGAATTTTAGTTAGAATCGGAAAATGGATAGAAAGAGAACGATGAAATTACAAGTGATATCGATAATACCGAAGTAAAAAATAATGAAGTAAAAAGGTAATGAAGAAAAAAAATAATGAAATTACAAACCTGGGCCATTCAAAACAACATTCCACATATCGTTTTGGATTCTCTGTTAAAAATCTTGAGAAATCATTTACTTCCTACTCTGCCTATGTCAGCTAAAACTTTTCTAAGAAAAACATCTGTCAGATTTAATATATAATAGAACAATTTTCATTAAATGTTGGTCAAACTATATAGCAGAATTTGTTTATTTTGGAATAGCCGAAGGGCTTTGTAGATGTATTAATGTGAAACTTTACACAAATAGTATACTGAATCTTATATTTGATGTTAATAGAGCATCGCCATATAAATCAAGTGCTTTTCTGTTGTCTTCAGGCCAGTCATGTGTAAAGTTCATTTTGAATCAGATTTGTATGAGCCATTCTCTGTAGCAATCTACGCAGGTGATAAGAAATCAAATGACTTGGAACAATATTTTCAAAAATTTATTGAAATTCATATTGCGTGTAGAATTCTTTGTAATACAGAACTATCTTTAAAATATTGTATAATGCAAAAGCTAAAACATATTTACGAATATATTTTTGTTTTGACTGCTCGTAATTTTTATGGATCAGCTTCACAAATTTTAAATATGCATAGTCTTATTTATTTAGCTGACGATGCAAAAAATCTAAATTATTCTTTAAATAAAATCAGTGCACTTCCGTTCGAAAATGCTATTAAAAAAATTACGCAAAAAATCCGCAGTGGTAAGAATCTTCTAGCACAATTGTGTCGTAGATACAATGAATTGTGGTCGATTGATTACGTTAAAAAGAATCCATCTACCGATTATTACTCTCGAAAGATTTAGGCAAATATTGCCATCTGGGGATTTAATAAAAAAGTTAAAATGGAAAAATGCTGTCCTTTCCACTAAAGAACCTAATAACTCAATACTACTTGATAATAACAAAATAGTTTAAATTACAGATATGTACATTCCATCCTTGAAAGACGAAAATTCCATTAGAATTGTAGAAAGATTAACGAAGATAAAAGATTCAATATATGCTTATCCTTTTTCTTCTGAAATATTAGAACAATGGGAAATTACAGATAATAAAGAAAAATCGAAAAAATAACGTGCGGATTGCGTAAAATTAAATAAAAAATAATACGTTTGGTGTTAGCGCGTTGACTATCTACGTTATTAATTCATTCGATGTAAGCACTCCATGCCCGCGCGTTAGTTGATAAGTCTCGTCATGGTAAGGCCCGTTACCGCGAGAGGGAGTCGCGAGTGTACACGGGTATTGGCGCGACGGTAGCGAGTGTGGTGACGCTGGGGAGTGATTCTATGTGAGACGAGAAAGCGTGCAGAAGTCCGCGATTGTTATTAACGATAAGTGATCAGTGAAAACTACCGAGTTAACCATTCACTCATACACAAACATTTGGATATCCTTGTTAACAGTGTAGGGAAAAAGAAATCTTATGCCACTTCTTCATTTATGAATAAATATTATAAGTACTTATACAAATTATTGGGAGTACAAATAAGTTTCCGCCGTTTTTAATCAAAAATTAAGCATTTATTGTGAAAGAACGGTACATAAAAACGGTTTTATTGAAAGTATTGTCCATCGCTAGCCACTATTTTTTCCCATCTTACTGGTAGCATATGGATACCGCGTTGAAAAAACGCTTCATCTTTTGAGGCTATCCAATTATCGATCCAATTTTTGATATCTTCATATGATGTGAAGTGCTGCTCAGACAGGCCATGCGTCATCGATCGAAATAGAGGTAATCGGAAGGGGCAATGTCTGGTGAATACGGCGGATGGGGTACAATTTCCCAATTGAGTGTTTCCATGTAGGTTTTGACCGGCGCCGCAACATGTGGTCGGCATTATCATGCAGGAGAATAATTTTGTCATGCCTGGAGTAGTAGTGGGCGCGTTTTTCCCTGAGTGCTCGGCTCAATCTCATCAATTGTGTTCGGTAGAGAGCCCCAGTAACGGTTTCGTTCGGTTTGAGCAACTCATAATACACGACACCAAGCTGATCCCACCAAATACACAACATGAGTTTTTTTCCATGAATATTCGGCTTGGCTGTCGATGTTGAAGCATGGTCAGGTGATCCCCATGATTTCCTCCTCTTATCGTAGTGGATCCGTTTTTCATCACCAGTGACTATACGATGCAAAAAACCCTTTCGTTTATGCCTGACAAGCAGCATTTCACATATGGAAAATCAGCGTTCAAAGTTTTTCGGCTTCAGTTCATATGAAACCCAATTTCCCTTGCTTTTGAATCATTCCCAATGATTTCAAATGATGTGAAATTGCTTGTTGAGTCGCTCCTAATGTAAGTGCAAGTTCTTTTTGTGTTTGGTACGAATCTTCATCCAATAATGCTTCCAATTCCGTATCTTCGTACATTTTCGGCCTTCCGTTACGTTCTTTGTCTTCGACGTCAAATTCATTGTTCTTAAACTTTTGAAACCACTCACGATAACTTCTTTCACTTAAGGCAGCCTCAACATATGCTTCTACAAGCAATCGATGAGCCTCAACTGCAGATTTCTTCAAATTAAAGAAGTAAATCAAAAGTTCCCGCAAATGACGCTTATTTGGCTCAAAACTCGGCATTTTTGCACAAAAAAAAATATATGATGCTGATACAAAATCGCTAGTATTTCAATGTTATGTTGTTGACAGATATCCAACTTTACGATATAACGTTTTACATCAGACAATTTTAACCATAGTTTGCTAGTGGCGTCTTTTGTCAAACGGCGGAAACTTATTTGTACTCCCAATATAATAAAGTAAAAATGTATAATTTAAAACTTAAAAACCATTTTATGATAAATTCTAATAATTATTTATGGAATTATTTTAATAGTTCGCCGTTATTACTACCACATATTACTATGTCAATACACACGATAGTTAGCATTTATTATAACATATTTTTATTTTTAAGCATTTCGAAACGTTTTTTTACGCTCCTGTGTAAAGCACTTTTAGCTAGCAATAAAAAAACAAATGAAAAAGTTCGTCTTTTGTTATCATCACTGTCTCGCATATCTTGTTTGCATAACCTTCATATTAAAAAACAAAAAATTTCTGAACAATTTTAATATCCAATTATTTTAATATTCAACAAAAAATCTGTTTGAAATAATGACGACTCAGAAACATCGTAGCCAGCCAACATCCTCTAAACGTCCTAAGATAAATTCTGATATTCTAAGTAAAAAATAACGTATAAATCTATAATTTAAAAACATTTAAATAAATAACTTATAAAAACAATTATATAAAAACAAATTATATATAACTTAAAAACAATATATACAATTGTATTTTTATAAATAATGATTATTATATTTAATTAGTTCTGGATATATTAAAAAATCTTTGTGTATTATATTTAAGCTGGATCGATCGGCATTATCAAATTATCGAATTTGATCAAGATAAAGAAAATCAAAGAGTTGTGGACATTATACGTACCAACTTGTTGGATTACATGTACCTTTAAATGTAAGCTGATTTCATCATTTCCGGAAAATATAAACGAAAAAACATTGTGATTTATTACATGATCTTATTCGAAAAAGATCCATTCCTCCAGAAAGTTGGAAAAAATGGTCAATTGTTTTATATGAAGCGATGCAAGTAAATAAAAAATAATATTAAATCTCATAAGACAATATGTGAGAACACAATCAATAAGAAATAAATGCCTATAACGGTTCAATTGTTTCTTAAGCTCTTTTGTAATTTACACATTAAATAATACATTATATTACAATTATAATTTGGGAATCACATGTCATCCCCGGGAAAAAAATATATAGTTATATTTTCAACATTTTTTCTATTACATTAACAGATTATTATGATAATGCATTAAAAAAATTTAAAAAATTATAGAATGTAAAAATACGCTTATACAACAGACTGCGAGAAACATGCTGAAGGAAAAGCACTAAAGATGAAATAAAAAAAAAATTTTTTTAAATGAAGCATTAAGAAAAACCTATTATTCCACACTCCTCCGCTAAACGATAAATATTCAGAGTCGGATATAACTGATAATTAATTATTTTTCTATAATTGAAAATGTATAAACATATATTGTAGTACGTAACACATAATAAAATAAATACGTAGGTGTGTACAAGTTTTGTTCTCTGTAAATGTACATTATTTTGTAGGTCATCCAAAAATTCAAATCAAGATAGCAACGAAAGCGATTTCGAAAACTTAAAAGAAACTATTAATCTTCATGAGGCAGTCGAAAACAACCGGTCACATATAATGGAAAAGCCAATGACAGAAAATAGTAAAATAAATAAAGAATTAAAAAGATATAACTGCAGAAATAAAATCAAAAGATTATAACTTTTATGATTATGATACACTGAATTGTAATTACTAAATTACGTTATATCAAAATGTTATATTAATTATCGAAATGTTTGGCTAAAATATTAATTATTTTTATCATCTGTAAATAATATTGAATTTTCCTTAAATATTTATGGAAGTAATTTTGTATAAATTATGATAATATAATGTAATGTATTGTGATTTTGTATAAATTACAATAATTCAAGGCTAAAGATTTAATTACATGTACTTTTTAATACTACTTTGTGCATATTTTTAGATGATCAGTTATACGAATAATATTGACAACTCGTCAATATTAGTAGTTCCAAATACTTTATCAAATATTGAGAAAAGTACGTAATCAATGAAATTAAATTTGAAATTTATTTAAATATATTTAGTTTTTATTTAAAATATATAATATACGTATTCTTTTTCGAGATATTAACAATGTAAATGTAACGAAAATTAACGTTGCAAATCTCAGCAGTAGAAAACGAAATAAGAAACGTAAAAGCGATATTATCAGAAAAAAGTATCGCTATCAATCAATTAGATGAAGTAAACACAGTAACTTTTGCCGATAGAAAAATACGAGTTGAATATGTCCTTTGATGTTTTGAAAAACTTCCTAAACTTTGATAATCGTCTTAAAAGCGACAAAAATTTTAAACTGGAATTTGTGAGTATCCCTCTGTGAATACTTTTCATAATAAATTAAAATAATTGTATACAACTTAAAATTTAAAAAATGTATAATATACACCTACGTATTTATTTTGTTATGAGTTTATATACAGTTTTATCCGATTCTGAATATTTATTCTCGCTCAGCGGAGAAAATTGAGATAATAATCTTTTTCCTAATACTTCTTTTTCCTAATTTTCTTTCAGATTCTTTTCCTATAGTTCTTTAAACATCATTAATGCTTGTTGCATAAGTGTATTTTTCATTTTGTAATTTTTTTACATATTTTTATATATGTTAATATATTTTCAATTATAGAAAAATAACTGTCAATTTTATTCAACTCTGAATATTATTTAAGACATAAATATTTGATCTTTGAGTATTGTATAAATATTCTTTGAGTATTAAGAAAATAGAATACAAATATTTTATATTGTATTTATTTTTCAGAAATAACCTATCTATATAACATTAGATAGAGACAATGGCTTGTCAAAAATGCTAAAAGATATACTGAAGAAAATTGTTAAAAGAGTTATTGCGTGCCAGTATACATGCCTTAAGCAACAGGGTATATTAAACTTATATTTAATGACATAACAACTTGCTGTTGTATGAAAGGTAATATAATCAGGGCTTGTATTGTAGAATTATATTTTATTACAGAAGGTTCTTCTCTTCGCCTTAGCTATTCGCTACCTAACTCTAACTGCTCGCACACTATGCTCGCAACTCTCGCTCCATTCTCTCTACATACCACAATTTTATACATGACGGTCGATAATCGCGGGAATCGATTTTCGATTCTAGTGTATTTTAAAATTTGGAAGTATTTTGTATTTTGCAATGCAAACACTAAGATCGACAGTATTTGGTATTTGGTATTTCAAATACTTTGTATTTTGCCCTAAATATAATCGATTAGTTCTAACCATATTCTAACATAATTCTTCCTAAAATGTTTTTTAATTTTCTGAACGCTAACAATTATGTACTTTTCTGAAAAATCTGCTTCAGAGTTTTATAGAATAATTTTTTTTCTTGATAGTTTATCAATACTCTAATAGATATTTAACATTGATATAATATATATTTTACATGGTATTTCTGCAAATAATCATTGTAGACGACAATTGTGCTTAATAAGCATTATTATTAATCGCCATAATTATTTTAGATATTGCATTTAACATATAAACACGGATCAAGATAATCCAACGACGATGAAAAAATCTTTTTTTACTTGCTTAGGTAACATAATCTCAAATGCGAAAGATTGGGAAGGTCAACACAGTGCAAGGAAAAATAAATTAAAAAATGTTAGGTTCGTGAGTTCCAGATATTATAGTTCCAGTGTTAATTTCGTTTAAATTTGTACTTTAATCATTTGTATTTTATTATGTACAATCAATTATGTCTCAAATGCTAAATATTATATAAGGAATATGTTATAAGAAAATTTTAAAAATATTATATATTATTATAAAATAAATATATTTAGTAGGGGAGACCGGGGTCAGTTGAATATAGAGGTAAGAATAAACTACATTAAAAACAAAATATGCAAGACATGCGTAAACGTGTCTGAGCATGCAGCAGCGACTGCCGCTAAGTCTGCTGTAACATCTTGTTGCGAACACATCTATGATAAAAGTTATGCCACAATTTTAAAAAATCACCTAAGTAAACATTTTTATTCTTAAAGTTTTTGTTTTACTATCGTATATGATTGTCTGAAATATTTGATTTCTACTTAGATAGTAATTCTTACTTAATAAAGTCTAACAGATTTTTTTGTTTATGTGTCTCTGCATCGTATATTGTTAATGTTTTTAAAAAATGAACGAATGGGGATAGTAGACTAATCACAACATGGAATTGTATGACTCATTTAGTGATGACTCTTATAATACTTACTTAAAATTTTAAAGAGATCTTTTAAAGAGATCTTCCTCAATAATAAATGTTATAAGTTTAGTCCTCTCATGTCCAATCTCGAAAACTAGGATTATTCGACGTGTTTTTGCACGAAATGAACAAATTTTGCAAAAAGAAGTATTGTTTGTCCTACAAAGGGAATGTTTGTGTTTAAAACATATTTTCATAAAAGTTTTATTAATATGTAGCCAAAGATGTAGCTTAAAATACATTAATCTTTATTTTAATAATCTTAGTCGAATTACCCCGGGGCTGATTGAATCAGATGGAATGCATTAGAAAAATGGATTTTTTTTTATATTAGTTATCAGTTTCACCTTATTATTAAAATATTATTAGGTAGTCAAGTGTATGTAGTAACTGGAGTAGAATTCATTTTTTCGATAAGTCTCTTAATTTTGTCTGTAAAAATTCGAAACTGAAAAATAAATCTATTAGCCCCGGTCTCCCCTACTTTTTTTCCAATAAAAGATTTATTTAAATATGAAACATCACTGTTCAAGTAATATTTTTTTATTCAAAATAACATTTCTCTAATTTTCAAAAATTATATTATAATTTCCATTGTATTCAAGGTATATAAGGTATGCAGGAACAATTTGAGGAATTTAAACCTTTTTTTTTTAAAAGATATTCTGTACGATAAATTTGGAAAACCCTCTGTATAATCCTATCAAACAATTGCTGTCGTCATTTTGACGTAAAATAACATTAAAACATCATTTTATCGTTAAAATAACAAGATAACAAATAACGTTAGCTGCGTTTGTTAGAATATTTCTGAATCCTGACATGCGAAACTGCCTAATGCCTTGCCAATTATAGTTCAGAATTGATCAAATCTGGCCAGGTTTTATCCAGAACTATCTAATAATCGATAAAAACTTGCCAGACCCGGTTCAGATGGAACTGTCCAGATGCTGATTAGTAACACTGCCCAATTCTCAGAGGCCAGTCGTAACTTTTATGGCCGAAATTTCGTCTGCTTTCCCTGTCAGTTCCCGTCTAGACATCGGAAAAACTGCCAGGAAACTTGTCAGTTCCCCGTTATGATTTCCACTCGGGTGCGCGCTTCCTTTTCAATGTTCGGACTCCACTCTCTGGAATAATCTTCCTGCTAGAATCAGAGACTCCGATTCACTCAACTTTTAAACGCGCGCTCTTCATTTGCGGCAGCGGAGGTCGAGGAATGGATAGTTCGCGTCTCACTACTTCATTTTGTCTCGTTTCATTTTATTTTTATTTTATCTCCTATCAATTTGTAAATATTATAATATCGTATAACTTACTTCTTATATCATATCTTATCTTACCTTACCTCATTTCAATTCATTCTAATTTTATGTATCTACAATTAATCTACCACGTATCTCTATTTCAGTTTTAATAATTAATTAAAATTGCATTATTTTCTTATCTTTCTCTTTTTAGTTTCAATATCTTGTGAATACACACTTCTCGTTCATAACTTTGTACTTTAGTCACAATACTTGTAATTTTTGCAATTCTAGCAATATCGATAATTTTTGTAATGTGTACCTTTGTAATATTTGCATATTTGTAATTTGTAATATGTAATTTTAATTTTAGTAATTTGTAATGCTGCCGCGGCATTTTATTTTCTCGCTATGAATACTTTATCACAAATTCTTTGTTATGATTATACTGCTAATATATATTAAAAATAACATTTTCTTCTATGTTCTTAGAGGGCTTGCCCTAGAACATTAATAAACGCTTTATTTCTCTCTCTCTCTCTCTCTCTCTAGTCCGATTAAAATTGGTCCATTCAATTTTGAGATCTCGAGTCTCTTAATCCAAAAACATTATTTGCGTTATTTTTCAAGTTTTAGACTCACACGTACACATATACGTAAAGCCAGTTTCAAGGGACTTTCATAATGAATATTAATAAAATAAAATATAATAAAATATAATATAATATAATAATAAAAATAAAATATATAATATAATAAAATCTCATCCGACGTCATTCGGCGACGACAGCGACAGTGACGGCGATGGCGACCAACAACGACAACGACGACGACATTTCTCAAAAAGGGATCATTTTAGCTTTTCCAATTTTTTCAATAATATATACGTATGAAAGATACATATAAGACGTTTTGTCCATTAAGCTACTATGCCGTCATAATGCCGTCATACAATTTTAATTTTAATGTAAAATTAAAATAAAATTAGCAAAGGAAGTGAATCTTAATGCGGATACGAGTGTAATTTATGTGTACATGAGACAAACAGGGAAAGGGCGAGAGAGAGAGCGAGTGAGAAAGGGGGGGGGGGTGGAAGGGAAGAATTGTAGAAAAAAAACGAGTTTAAAAGAGAGAAAGTAAGGACAAGGAGAGAATGAGAAAAGGTGACAGCAAGATTACAAAACATAATATTAAATCCATATCGTCAAAAATTTGTATTATTGATAATATTTATAAAGTTAACGGTACAATTCTTTATCATGGCAAAAATATAAAGGGAGGACACTGTACAAATTTATTGCGAGGTAAGGGTAAAAATGGACATCTGTAAATGATTTAAAAGTCGAGATATGTAAGTGGCCTCTAAAAACGCATATACATATTTCTCTTAGAACAAATCTAAATATGTAGTTCGTTTAATATTAAATAAATATAAATTTAGAAAATAATAATTTTAGAAATAATCTATATTTATTTTTAGAAGATTTAATTTCTACATTATTACATTTTCAAAAATCTATAAAAAGCAGTGAAATTCCTAAAAAAATTTTTTTTAAAAAAAGAAAAAATTTACGCCAAATGCATAAAAAAAGTATTGAATACATTCTTCTTAATCAAAAACGGATTTGACATAAATGTAATAAGCTAAATATTTCACGTAAGATAGACTAAAAGTAACTAACCAAAAACGGATGAATATAATTAGCCAAGTATTTCACGCAAGACAAATAAGATAGATTAAAAGTAAATAAAACTGTTAACTGGATCATAGTGAAGAAAAAACTTGGTGCGTGCCCGGACAGCATTAATTGCACATCTGTGAATATATTATCTTAACACACTATTTGCATTAGAAATTAAAGTTTAAAAATAATAGACATATGTATTTATATAAATGTAATATATATGTATGTATATAGTGTAATATATAAGTATGTATATAGTTTATGAGACATGAAAATATACTCCAAATAATAGACGTGATATAAATTATGGAGAAATAATATGTAATATTAATAATATTTAGATATAACAACATTATAAATAAATTTACAAGATTAGTAAGCAATTATTAATATATCTTCTTTGTTGAATCATTGTTTATTGAAGTATTGTGTAAATCTGCAAAATATTGTATGTAATAATTTTTAATGATTCGCAAATAATTTACCGTATTGTGAAAACTTATTGGTCCTAGAATATTATGTTTTAATGCGACCCGGACACGTCAAGTTTTTTCTTCACTATAACTCAGTTGATAGTTTTAGTTACTTTTAGTCTATCTTATTCGTCGTGCGTGAAATACTTGGCTAATTACATTTATATCCGTTTTTGATTAAGAAGAATTATTCAATAACTTTTATATGCATTTGGCGTACATTTCTTCTTTTTTTAAAAAGGTTTTTTAGGGATAGTAATTATACTAAAAAAAAATAAAGAACATCATACAAATATTTATACGAAAGAATGATTATTTAAATAAATATTAACAATGACTATTCGTTGCATACAGATGCGAAGTAAAGTCTAAAACAGATATACGTAATAATGTTATAAAAAAAAATTAACATGTTTATTTATTTGTCTATAATCTATCCATTTCTAGTTACTTAACTAAATACTTCTATACTGCATCTATGAAATATTCGAAAAGAAAAAGTATGTAATAAAAATTTTTTTTTAATTATTAAAAACCAATATCTACGGAAAACGCATTTTAGAAACATGAATAGTATGTGAGTGAAAGAATTAGATTTATAATAATAACTTTACAATTTTCTACATAAATACGTATATTACTATTAATAAAAGTATGTATAAAAACATAATCTGGGTGAATGTTTATGATCTTTATTTACAAGATGTAATATGATTATCTATAAATTATTTATCTTTATTTTGACCAGTTAATTAAATTACAAATTATTTTTCTGAAATCATAATATTAAAGTAAACAACCAAGATGTTTAAACTTTTAGACATATATCTAACACAAACAGTACATCTATGCTATACATTATCAAAATTTTTGAAGATGGATTATAGTTCGTTTGGGTAAGTTTTAAATTTGGCAATATATGTTTCTGACGAAATGTTTTCAAGAAAAATTTATTTGCATACTTTGTATAATTTTCTAAGCATAATATAGAATCCAGCATACTCATATTTTCATGTGACAATAAATTTATAACGCACGAAAGTATTCCACAAATCGAAAGCATGTTATATTTATAATAATATAATGACGGATTACAGAAGCTTGCATTAAACATTACAATGACAGAGTTCCTAGCAATTAAAGTTTACATTAATCGAAAAAACAAATTGTTTTCATTTTCCTCTCTAAATATGATAACATCTAATGGCTTACGAGTACACACTATTTCTATCATTTCATTTTCAATGTGTCCTCTTATAGAGATCTTTTGTAGAGATATGGATATTTAATCATATTTCTACTATAACTGCTAATATAAATTTATTAAAAAAGAAAAATGAGGAGATAATTGCTAAAAAGTTATCAAGAATATACAAATATTTATAAAAAATATTATATAGGAATATACAAAAACTGTTTTCGATAACTTCGTTTACCCAGTCAGTTTTAATGTGGACAAAAATTTAGATAATATTTATATTCTAGCCTTAATAGTTACATATTATTCCAAGTTTTGAATCTTTCCTAGCAGAATGAAAGCATTTTTTTACATCGGTGCTGTAATAACAATAAATATATTAATTGATTAAAAGTTTTATATATATTTTCACAATTTTTTTAAGTTTAAGTAAAGATTATAATATGTTCAGTTAATCTAATATAAAGATTAATTTAAAGATTAAGAAAACGTGTGTATTCTTATTGTGTTGAATTTGCCCATAGACTATCATTGTGCTTTCAACACAAATCCTTTATGAGTTTACCACGCACCATCATAAAAAAGATTACCAGCAGAAATATCGTTTATTTTTACAACAGATGATAAATATGCTAAAATCAAACTGTATTCTTCATTTTGATTAATTCACTTATTTTGGTAAGAAATATTTAACATCACATATTTTTTCAGTTTTTATTAGATGATACATAAATACGTGCACGCATGATACATAAATACATACTACTTCTTCGCAGCTATGATATTTTCCGATCATATGGATACTATATTTATTATGTCATCACATGAAAGAAATTGAATATCTTTCATTGATTGAAATATATCAACAGTTATGGATAATTCAAAACGATAATTCTTCTTGAGTCACACAAATTTCTTATTCACTCGTTTTTCATTCATCTATATTTTATTTATAAAGGAAATTTATTATATTAAACAATTAATAACTGCATACAATTTCGAATCTTCTAAGATTATCATTTCATTCCTTGTATAAGGTTTGTCTGTATAAATACATTTTATACAATATAAAAAATTTGAATAATAAGACGAAAACATATTTTTATAAATAACACACATAAAATAACACAATGGGCATTTTCCAACAAGAGAGTGAGTAGATACAGTGAATCATTTCATCTTTGTTTATCATTGGCGAACAAAAGAATGAAACGATTTTCTATATTACAAATATATCAACTGTTTTTGTTGGACAACATCCAATATGAATAAATATTTTTTTGTTATCGTATTTTAGAATTACATCATACATGTTTATAATATCCAGTGATATATCTCTAAGAGATATAAAAACAGATATAGGAGAAAGTTTATAAAATATTAATTTCAATATAAAAATTTCTTGATAAATAAGTATGAAAATAACTACATTAGTGAAGAGAATTTTTTATATATAGTTACATGATACAAGAAAAAATAAACACATCACAGAACCCTGTTCTGTGAGACAATCTAAAAAAAAATGAACACATCGCAGAACCCTGTACTGTGATGAGTGTATAATCACAAACTAGATATTTCATTGAAATCGACAGAAACATTAAAAGTACATAGAAGTTATAAAACTTTCATAAATAATCTTAATACGTTCATTATTATACTGTTTGTTATTCTTACTTATTAGAAAAGATAAACTAAAAATACAAATAACATAAATAATGATATTTTTACAATTGCAATTGTGAAAACAATATTACTATAGGTACCTGAAGTTATTACTCATTTATTGGCGATTGTCTAAGAGTACTCAAATAGTGTAAAATATAATTATCATATCTATGTGTTTCAAAATAGATGAAAAAAACGGCACGTTCTGATATATTGTTCTGCCAGTGATAGTTTTGCCAGTATATTGATCTGCAATCTGTGTAAAAATGAGAACATTAAAACTAACAAAGATGAAAGCAATTTCGACTCTTATTATTTCTTATTATTTTTCTTATTATTTTGACTCTTATTATTTCATTTTAAAATTCTATTTTTATTTACCTCTTTGGTATATCATCGTTAGGTTTAAACTTATCCTACTGTCGTATTAAAAATATCATCTAGCTTGTTCAATAGTTTCTAAAAATACGCACAAAAAGCAGTATTACATGTTTATACATGCAAAAAGTAGTATTACAATACATGTTACATACAAAAAATGGAGATTCTTTTAATAAATTCTCATAATATTAAATTTCATAAATTATCAATAATGCATTTTATTATACATTGCACATATCAATACTCAATTTTTCTCTTTTATCATTATAATCTAAATTGGTATAATATTTATTTAAAACTCACTCGATTCATGAATGCTAATCTAATACTGTAATGATATTTGTAAGAAGAAAGTAAAATTATATATGCAATCGATCGTTATCCTTTTATGAAGCAACACAAACTTACAGGATGTGAAAATGGTTTAGAAATTTTTAGAAAATATAATATTCAGACTTAAGAAGTAGGGAGCAAATCACGTATTGTTTACAGTCATATGTGACATTCGCAGCATGAAGACATCTACGTCTAAACGATATCTCAGTATACAATAAGTAACGGATACTTTGGAACATTTTGGATACAAATGTTACAATGTTCCTAAAATGTTGCTAAAATGCTTCTCGCTTACTGAGGAAATTCTCTTAATAAAGTTTCTTGAGAAATAATTGCTCCTTTTGTCATTACGTTTTCTTCTTCGAATTCATGCCATTTGTAAAATAACATTCTTTACGGAATAAATCTCAATTTTTTAATTACATCTAAATATCATTGTCGACCTTAACTAACAAAATTTTTCATATATTTTGTTACCTCATAATATATTTTTTCCTACTTGTTACATTTTATCTCTTTCATAAGTAATATTTTTAGAAATTCGTTATATAATTTAAATATTAGGTGTAGTAAAAAGAAATCCATTATTTTTCCAATAGATGGCTTTAGTAATCTGTATCTCGCAACGCGATATATGAACAGGTATAAAATTATACAAAAATTTGCAAAAATTCTGAAATTTAAATAAAAAGTCTAAAAAATTATATAATAATTTTAAAAAATTTCACCAGGAGAAAACAACATGAACATGTTTGAATGACGTGGTTCGCACGGAAATAATTAAAGATCGGGCGATTTTCATGTGTTATTGGCCAAGTAAACAAAATGAATGAACTCGATTGAATGTATCATGTTGCTACTACTTTTTCGAAAATTGAACAAAAATATTCGCATACAGAAAGATTGATAAAATATACTTTTTTAATAAGTCTACAATTATGATAATTTACGAGAAAATCGGAGCGATGTGTATCGCATGATACAAGGAATCGGAGAATATCAAAAACAGATGACTTTTTCAAAATTATCGAAGTTAATAAAAAAAAATTCTTCGAAGAAAAATGATGAGAATTATGCGTGGTCTACAATAAGCAGTAGCAGTATTGGAACTAGTGGGTTAAAGGTACTTTTTCATGTTGACGCTCGACGCTCATTTTTAGCGTCAAAGCAAATCACGTGATAAAAATTGATATTAAGCGTCAGTTTCGATCATGTAACCTACACGTATATTATTTTACAATTATATTGTTAAGTGGGAAATTAAAACTAACGGGTACGTTACATGTAATTTTGTGTTTGCTGGGAAAAGAAAGAAAATAAACGGAATCGTAAGCTGTTGACTAATACCTACATTCATATTTACTGTAATTATTGAATCATTATCATTTTGCTACTGTGTCCATATTAATGAAGAAAACCAAAAACAGTATGTAACCAATAGCATTATATAGACAATGGCTATAAAATATACATCGACAGCATATAATATTGAGGTTATGTGCAACTTTCGTTCATTCTGCAAATTGTAACGGTGAAATTATAGCGGAAATATCTGCACAACTGTGATTCGTCATGTTGATACAGCGAGTTCCGTTCCGATGTAAATTTTCGCTTTAGGGACACATGGAGTCAGAAATATGGAATGGATAGTGGAATGGATAAAAAACGAAAAAGACAAATGATAGAGATTAATCAATCAGAACAATTCCGTTACGTTATTTCATAGCTGAGTTTCACATGATGAGAAATTTATGATGTTATTATGATGTTATTCCGGAAACGGAATAACATCAATCGTCATATCAATTCGTTAGCATGATCATTATATAATATATCTACAAAATATCTCATACTTTAACAATTTATATATATATATATATATATTTTTTTTTTATTACAGGGAGAATAAATAAAATGTAATTATTGCGGTTGATGCTTAAACGAGCACTAATTATTATAAGTCATTCATGCTGTGCGGGAACTTTATGATTTCAATTTTTGCCACTTTTTTGTGCAACATTTTGTTCTTTTTTGAGCGAATTTTTGGATTTCCTGCTTCTTTCAAATAATTCCAATATTTTTCCGCTTCTGTATATAATTGTTCTGTATATAATTCTGTATATAATAGGTATATAATTCTGTAACATAGAATTTTTAATTAGAAATATGACAAATATGATTCACTTATGAATATAATCTTAAATTTCATAAAATTATATAATTTCAACGTAGATTTTAAAGTAGTTCCATTTATTTTTTCATAAGTCAATGTGATTGTATTAGCATCCCAAGACAGTTTTAAAATAAAAATGGATTGTGAATACCGCCCCATATTTCGCGTTTCACAGTAGTTCTTCTGCACTATCGACGACGAGGAACAAAATAGGCCGAATTGCACACACTATATAATACTTTCATCATGGCCTCATAACAGGGGGGAGAAGTGGGATGGGAATCGCATCGAGTGGAAAGTCATACATCCCGCAGCAGGAGAGATGGTGGGGTGAGAGTCGCTTAGGCGGAAAGTCGTGCGCCACATAACTGGGGCGAAATGAGGTGGAAGTCGCTTCGCGTAGAAACTCGCGGCCCAGTAGCAGGGAGGGGATGAGATGAAATTCTTAACATATCTTGTCAAGGTCAATAACCTGAATAATTTCTAGAACATTTTAGTCGACGATCATTGTTTATTTAAAAAGATATTATCAAATTGATCATGAAATTAATTTATGATTATCAAATTGAATATTGATTATAGAATCTTTGTATTATTTTTTCAACGTTCCTTACAAAAAGTGCTTTTAAATATAACTTCTATCTTGAGAGGCCACAATTATTGTAATCACCACAATTTGAAAAAATTTATTTATCTTGACAACTATTCTTCGTACAAAGTTTAATAAAAAAATGAATTTGAGAATTTCAAAACTTGTTGATTTGATAATAAATACTGTTTATGTAGGAGTAGCCAAAGCCAAGATATTTACATAAATCGTTAAAAAATAAGTTTTGTTCAAAAATAAAAGGAAACATTTTTAAAATCGTATCTCAGAAAATATTGATCATACTTGAATGAATAGAAAACGATTTTGTAAGGAATTTAATAATCTTCCATCTTTATAAGAGTTACTTTGTACGTAAAAATATATATAGCTAAATCTGAGATATTTACGAAAAAAATTCCAATTGTCGAAAAAATCAAAAGTACAACACTCTTAAAAAATTAATAATTAATAATAAGTCTCTGTAAGTATAAAACAATATAGACAAAAAAAGCAAAGAGCCAATAATATAGCAAAGAACTTTAATTTAAATCATGAAAATAATATAATAATTACAAAGAAGAAAACATACGTTTCGACTCTGATCGAGTCATTCTCAATGTTACAATAAACATATTGTATAATATTACAAAATTCGTAACTTATAAGTGTATAAAATACATTTTTCTGTATACTTCATTTTGTGTAGTGCTGCGAGTCAATTAAATCGGAAATCAAAGTAGTGAGAAAGTAATACTCTAGAAAAGTGATCGTGTACAAAAGAAAATTAGTACTTAATACATATAAATTAATATGTATATAATATAGTGATGTACCTTATTAGTTATATCGATAGATGTATTGAGAATATTAATATCTATTAATAAAAAAGGGAGAGAAAAATCTTAGGAAGATAGAAATTCAAATCGTGGTTGAATTCCGAGCAAACGAGAATGGATTAAAATGGATTAAAATTTTTTTCTATCCGAATGCGTATTTTAAATAGCGAATATTTTTTTGGACTTAATTTGATTCAATTGGTTTCAATTAGAATCAATTGGATGCAATTGGATTGAAAAACTGCATTTCTTATTCAAAATTTTGAATTGAACTGCATTCACAACTGTGTTTGTATGTACAGAAAAGGTTAATATTATTTTTAGATTGAAAAGCATAGAGATATGTTCCATGCTATTCTTATGAATGAATAAAAGTGCATTCAGAATTGAAAAGTATTCATTTTAACATTCGCGAATCAATATTTCTGAAAATCTGAATCGATTTCAATTCATTTCAATTCATTCTCGTTTACTGGATTGGTTTTTTAATTAAAATTGAAGCAAATTTGCAAGAATAATGAACATCTGACTGTGATGTCGGATAACGCAATGTCAAGAAGGAAATATTTAAAGAGAACAGAGAACGACCAAAAAATGGGTGGGGGGAAGGAAGGAAGATATTAGGAGGGAGAAAGAGAATCTTAATATATAATTCGGGCAAAGATTCTGAGTCGTTTTGTCTATTTATTCCATGCTTCTGTTTCTTTATTTGTACATTTCAGATATTAATCTTTTATTGTAGAAGGTTCTAATATATCCATTTTATCCCATTTTATCCCAAAGTTGTGATTCTCCTCCATACGGTGGTTAGTTATTCGAAATCATTGATTTTCGAACTTTTATTCAAATCTGGAACATGTCCATGCATTCTAGTCTTTAACTGTCACTTAGTCTGTCCCACGTAACTAACATCACAGTTCTCACGAGATATTCTGTAAACTATATTTTGATTATGTACATGTTCCAGCTTATCCTCCTATCCTCTTTTTATAAAGTTTTTTAATGTGCTAGGAATGGTAAAAGCCAATTTGTAAATAAACATGTTAACAATGGGTGTAAATTTTTCAGATATTGCATTGACATATAGAATAGTAAAAAATTTTCTTATATTATCCATATTATTATTAGAATTATTAATATTAGTGATATGAAATTTAATTACAAATAGTCGAGAAAATAAAATGAGAGAAAATAAATGACGGTACATCATTATATTATATAAATTATTGATTTATATGTACTAAGTACTAATTTTCTTTTGTTCACGGTTACTTTTCTAGAGTATTACTTTCTCACTACTTCGATTTCCGATTTAATTGACTCGCAGCACTGCACAAAATGAAGAATACATAAAAATATATTTTATACACTTATAACGAGATTTGTAATATTCTATATGTATCGTAACATTGAAAGTAACGCGATAGAAGTCGAAACGTATGTTTTGTTCTTTGTATTTATTATATTATTTTCATAATTTAAATTAAAGTTCTTTGCTGCATTATTAACTCTTTGCCCTTCTTTTGCCTATATTCTTAAAAAAATTCTATCATGGAAAGTATTGGAAAATATTGATCATCATACGATCTTAAAAATAAACGAAATTGTTTCTAATTTTATCAACTTCTCTTTTAATAATGATTTTTGTTCCGATAAAATAAATACCTTTTGAGATAATTTTGAAAAACCGCATTTTTTATCATTTCTTCGAAAAAGGAAAGTTTTCAAATTTCATTGGGAATTAAGACTTTTAATATATTGTATAATACATCATTTCGAACAAATTCCTGCAAACATATCTTTTATGGCAAATTTGCCTCCAAAAAATTTAATATTCCTGATCCAAGTACGTAAACCTAATTTTCTGGTATTTATTTAACATGGAAGAGATATTATATTAGAGTAGATGATTTGTACAGTTCGAAATTTGGTTTTAAGTAATTTATAATTAATCTCTGATTAACATGTAAAGTACGTGATGAAAACAAATGTTTCGGAAATTGAAATAGATAGAAATAGTGTACTCATTGTTGAATCCAAAATTCCGATTTTTCGGACACTGAGTATCTATGACGCTTATTATTTCTGTTTCCACTTTGCTACAATGTACATACACAAGACACTAGTATTGACTTTCATATTGATATTCGTTCGAGGACTGACAACATACAGAGTGAAGACGTGTCGTCTAGAGTGCTGATTAAAACTATGTCCTGTTTAATAGAAAGAAAGATGGAACATATAAAAATTTTATTTTGAATTCTCCGATCATTGTGTCTATAATTTCTAGTTTCTTGCACGTTGATATAATGACGGAGCGTACGACCGAAGGCAAGAAATATTTGGAGCCGCCTGACAAATCGGAGTATGATACGGCCGAATATAGGTGAGATGGGAGTGAAGTTTTAGCAAAAAAAGAGGATTTCGACTAAAATATTCGTGAGATATATTATTAAGTGCGATGGTAATCTTTTAAGGGGTTATATACAGTTGTACCGCGCAAAAAGATGAAATTTTCTCGAATTTTTTTTGACACCATAAAAAATATTTATTCAAAATCTGTTATCAACGTCGAATAGTACATATTTCTAAGAACTTGTTGAAATTTTTTCATCAAAAAATATTAAATAATAAAAAAGTTATAGGCGAATTCCAGGAACGCCTTTTTTTTGACGTGACTTGCGGTGGACATCATATCTTGAAAACGGTTTATCTGAAATCAAAAATTCAAAAAAATTCCGTTAGTATATTGTATTGTCTAGTCGCTGAAACGAAGGATTTGTAAAAATTTTGATTTAAAAAAAAATGGCGACGGTTGTAACAAAAAATGTACTTTTTTGATGTATAACATTTTCGATTTTTTGCTCTAAAAAAAAAATTTTCAAAAAAAATTGAAAATCCTTCGTTTCAGCGACTAGACAATACAATATACTAACGGAATTTTTTTGAATTTTTGATTTCAGATAAACCGTTTTCAAGATATGATGTCCACCGCAAGTCACGTCAAAAAAAAGGCGTTCCTGGAATTCGCCTATAACTTTTTTATTATTTAATATTTTTTGATGAAAAAATTTCAACAAGTTCTTAGAAATATGTACTATTCGACGTTGATAACAGATTTTGAATAAATATTTTTTATGGTGTCAAAAAAAATTCGAGAAAATTTCATCTTTTTGCGCGGTACAACTGTATATAACCCCTTAAGGGAAATGTTATAATGTACTTTCTATAAAGAAAAATTAAGTGTTTTTATATGATCCTCAGTAATTCCTCATCTTATTGTTATTTGTTTTGTCTTTCAAACTTAGAGTCGTTAGACTACAAAATGGTTTAACAGCTTTGTTAATATCTGGACTGGAAGGAGCGAATTATGGCAATATGAACTATAAAGATCATGAAGAAGGTAGTCCTTCGAAACGAGTTAAAAGAGATATATCGAAGGTATAAGTAAGACAATTCAGTTAGCATTTTAGGACATTTCTATCGTATTATCTTTTTACAAGCTGTTACTACAATTTCATTGAGATTATAATATCGGGGATTATAATAGAGGGATTATAAAATTATAAAAAATAATCTAGCTCTTTAAAATTGCGTTCAGAAGCGCATAATTAGTGCAATTGTCTCTACTAATTTTTATCGTTCATCAAACGTGAAAAAATAAAATGTCGCAGTAGCACTAATAGCGTATTCATCGAATGTTCAGTCGGGCTTGATATTATCAGTTATATCTGATATCTCTGTTCAAAAAACGTGACTCCTCTATTATTTGTAAATGAGTCGTCATGGATTCGTTTCGAAATGTGTAAACTGTTCACGAATAATCCCACTATTGCTCGTGCTTGATCAATTTAACATTCTATATGCAACGCATGATATGCATAGATATATATATATTTTTTGAACCCAGGCATTTTGTGGCTTATGTGTGAGAGTAGGCAGTTTTAATGACCCACCGGAACTTCCAGGCTTGGCACATTTGCTTGAACGCATGGTTTTCATGGAATCCAACAAATATCCTGTATTAAAACATGATAAGAGAATTTATTATAAAATACATTTTTGTGCATATAAATGCTTAAATACCATTGCATTTGCAGAATTTTAGTGAATTTGTCAGTCTCTATGGTGGCACTACTGATAGTGGAACAGAATGCGAGTATACAAGATTTTACTTTGATATCTCAGTGAAACAGTTGGAACAAGCTATTGAAATTTTTGTTCAATTTTTCATTGATCCATCCTTGATGAAGAAAGATGTCATCACGCGGGAGCGAGAGGTCATAGTACACGGTATATAAATTATAATTATAATATTATTGCAGCAACTACAGTTTATTTTTAATATTTCATGTTCACATAGAGTTTCAGTCCAGTTTCTTGTTTTGTGACAAAAATAGGAAAGAACTAATACTGGCCGATAATGCTCGAATTCGTCCTCCACCCATTAGGAAAGAGTTAACATCATACAATAATATAGATGATGACGAGCTGTACGAACAGCTACACAAATTCAGAGAGAGCCAGTATAGCGCTCACAAAATGATGTTAACTATCCAGGTAACTTTAATAATTTATAATTGGAATGAACGATTGATTTCTTATTAAATATAGTTAATTCATAGTATGATACTTACATCTTTTTATAGGCGAGATTACCACTAGATACATTGGAAAAATATGTCACAGACTCCTTTGCTGGTATACTAAGTAATTGGCTGTCTTTCGATACCTTTACCGAATTAGAAAAGAACCAATTTTTTGATACTGTCGTTTCCAAAAATATGTATAAAATTAGATCCATCAAAGATATCAGCCAAGTATGTATCTTAGACACGCAAATTCAAAAAATGCTGTTCATATGGTACAAATGCATATAAAAGTAAAACTTGTCTTTTACAGTTACATGTAATATGGGTTTTGCCTTCAATACTTAATCGGTATAGAAGTAAACCATATAAATATATTTCATCGATTATTGAGAATAAAGGAAGTGGATCTTTAAATAGATATCTGCGTAGAAAAATGTGGGCCCTTGATTTGTTCTGCGGTATCTGTGATAACGATAATGGTTTCGGATACAACTCTATGTATGTTTTATTCGAGATTATAATAGAACTCTCCCTTGAGGGACAACAGCATCTGAGCGACGTTCTAGATGCAATATTTTCCTTTATTAAATTAGTAAAACAAGTTGGTCCACAAGACTGGATGTATAATGTGTTTTATAAGATTGGACAAAATAATTTTAGGTAAATCAATTTAGGAATAAATTGATGTGTAGAACAGAAAAAGTATTAATATACATAAGATATGCCACTTATATTTCGAGGCTTTTTTAGATTTTTTCATAAGCATGATGATGTGTTTGATTTATGTAAGAGTATGCATTTCTATCCATCGCGTGATTATTTAACTGGAAAGCATAATTATTTCGAATATAACCCAGAAGCTATACAAGAATGTTTAAATTTTTTGACGCCAGAGACGGTGAACATCATGAATTTCGGCGATGATTTAGATTTAGATACGGACGCGCCATGTTTCAAAACTTATTACTCAATTACAGCATTACCAAAAGAGCGGATCGAATATTGGAAATCCATCGAGCCATTGCCTGATTTTAATTTAACATTATTCAATTCGTTCCTTATCGACAATATTTCTTTAATACCAGTATCAGCAGAAACTTCGAAATATCCTGTAAAAGTATACCATGATCAGTTTGTAGGGATTTGGTATCGCCCGAAGTTTTATTGGCCAATGTGTCATATAAACCTTCATATTCTTTGTTCTCTGAAAATTGAAACACCAAAAGAGTAAGTAATAATGGACATATAACAATACTTGTACATTGTAATGATATTATCACAATTATTTGTTGATTCTATATATATAATAACTACCTGTTATATTATTAACATTTTAGTGCTGCTCTCTTGGATATGTATTGCAATGTATTAAAATATCTATTGACCGAAGAATTAAATCCGGCTATAAGGGTTGGATTTGATTATGATATCGATGTCAGTGAAGAAGCTATAGGAATTACAATACAAATGAGCGGGTTTGGCCAAAAAATACCAGTATGTATATACGCTTTAAATTGTTGGCGAAGTTATAAGTGTAATTTCGACATAAATATTTTATTTATATTGCAGATTTTTTTGATGGCTATTGCAAAATATATAGTATATCTACCCTCTATGTCGAAAGATTTGTTTGAAGTTATTAAAACGCAACAATTAAGGACATATTACAACAAATTTATGAAAACTGAGGAATTCATCAAGTATCATCTGTTTATTATCTAACATAATTGCAAAAACTATTATATAAAATTCTTGTATGACTAAAAAAAATAATTAATAATGGACATCATTTATAATAATTAATTTTATAACATTAGAATTATATTTATTACATTTTTTTATCATTTCCAATTAGTAACATATGTATTGCTTACTTTTATTCGCAGGAATGTGAAATTATGTATATTAAAGAGACCCTGTTATACGTATGTTCACAAGTACGAATTTCTATATAAATATATTAATTTTGAAGACTTCCAAGGCTTTGTAAAGTCCTTCAACAATTTTCTGTCCATCGAGTGCCTTGTGCAAGGCAACATAACGAAAGACTATACGATCGATGTTATAATATCATTCATCAAACGAATTAATTATCTTAACTTAAGGAATACTACGCAAAAATTTAGAGTCGCAATAATACCCAAACACAAATCTAATTATTACAAGTTGAAAAATATTAACCGCACATGTGTCGACTCTGTAGTAACACATTATTATCAAATCGGTGTTGCTACAATTGAATCATCGGCCTTAATCGATTTAATACTCGTAAGTATTTAATAATATTGCTTTATATATTTAAATTAGACATGGATCTTCAATTTATATTTATTTACTTTTAAAAGTAAATGAAATGTTAATAACATTTTTGATTACTGTGATTGATTTTATTTGCCCATCTCATCTGTTAAATAATAATATTTTAGATGATAATAAAAGAACCGTTAATAAATGAGTTCCGAACTATAGGAATTAGTAATGTTTCGTGTGACCGTACAGATATCAACAAAATATTGGGATTTTCTATTACTCTTTATATTCAGGAAAATAAATACACATTCGAATATGTTGATTATCTGATCCAGAAGTTTCTGAGATCGTTTCGCGTCAAGTTACCACAATTCTTAGAAGGCAAATTAGATCATGTCAAAGAAAGGCTGAGAATTTTAAAGCAATCTGATGATGCGAAGATTTTAAAAAACGAAGTAAACAGAAACTGGAGTGAGATCACGAAGCAGCAATACATATTTCACAGATATGAAAGTGAAGCGCTTGCAATAGAGAACATAGATATGTATAAACTGATGACATTTTTTAAAAAGTACATAGATCAGAGTCAAGTAAAAAAATTGCTCATATATGTTGAAGGAATTCCAAAGGAAATTGCATTAAGTAAGCAGATAACTTTTCTGTTCGAACTTTGGTCTAAATATTCATTTTTATGACATCAGTCTTCCATTTTTTTCTTGTCATATTAAGTTAAAATTGCTAAAACAATTAAAATTTCAAAAATTTATTGTTATAGATACAGAGTCTCATAAAAAAAATATGTACTCTTTTTCGGACTATGTAATCGACGATTTGCAGAACAACATTGAAATATTGAGATATTACGTCTAACGTAGATGATTACAAAAAGTTACGTAGTATGTAAATATACTGTGTGAATCAGAATCGTTGAACCAACTTTTTACCCTATGAGAAAATTATCGACTTTATATCTAATTGGATTATAACGTGTGTGTGATAATTTTCTTATAGGGTAAAAACTGATTCAATGACTCTGATTCACCCTGTATAATTCGGAGGAGATTAATCCTGTCGTTGTTAAAGCGCTTAATAAGTAATACTTAACCAACATTGGTACAATTATGATGAAATTGTGAATATTACCGTTTCAAACTTCTTATCATTTTAATTTGTCATGTTAATTATATTCGATTTCATAATATTATTATATTGTTCATTTTATTACATTTTACACTTTTCCCGTATAGAAATTGAATTAGGGTTGCTCGATCTCGGCAAAAGAATCGATTTTTTGAGTCGACTCGAATCGCAATTGTAAGTATAGATTCACCAACAAATCGAGCACCAAAGAATCGATTTAGCGAAAATCGATCTAAAAGTTTGAGGATAACTGTAGACTTATAAAAAAAAAATTCAATGCACACATGCCTTGTGCCATTTATAGAATGAATTTATATGTACTCTTCGTTCTTTTTATCTTATTGCACAGGTTTAATATATTAAATACAGTGAATGATATTAGACTATATCTTACGGTCAATATCTTATATAAAAAGTAGAAAGTCGTATCTTTTTCAAGGCTTTATTAGCATATATTATTGTATATACATATATTA
>JAANIC010005572.1:1198349-1217870 GCA_017607545.1 Acromyrmex charruanus | reverse complement strand
AACATTTATTAATTATCTATTAAATCTTTTTTAAAAGTTTATATGACGTTTAATAAATATTTGTTTTTTATTTAAAATATGATTAAAAAAACATTTATTTAATATTTATCTGACTTTTATTATAAATATAAAAAAAATATTATTTTAAAAAGTTGAATTAATAAAAAACAGGTCGGGATAATAAAATAATTACGGAAGAGAAGTTAACATATATAATTGCGTTAAGTGTACCATATATATAGACAATAAGAATTGTGTGCATAGTTATAAGTGGCGTGACGGATAAAATACAAAACTCATAACCCTAAGATTCCAGGTTCAAACCGATCGATAAGTAAAAAAGATTAAAATATAAGTAGAATTAATTAATAAAATTAGTTGTCTAATGTTTAGGCACTGTCGATAAAAAAAAATAAATTTTAAAAATTCGACATTGTTATTTTTTCTAATTTTGTTCAAATAATTTTGACATTAAAAAATTTTTTTAATGTTAAAAGAAATATTTCTTCAAACATTAAATAAACGTTTTTTAAATGTTAAAAAAATGTTTTTTCAAATATTAAAATAAACGTTTTTTTAATAAAAAAAATGATTTAATCCATTATTTTTAACGTTTTTAAAATTTTTTTTTTAAATGTTTTTTTAAATACTTTTAGAAATATTTTTAAAAACATTGTGATTTGGTAGTAGTTTTCCAAAGTAAACGTTGATACAATACTTTTTAAGGTTTATAATATATTACAGTAACATTAAATAATATTACTTTTAATAATTATGTAATATTATCAGGAATGGACAAATAATCATTCATTAAAATATTTCGAGAATATAATTTACTATTTTATAATTTTAGTAAAACATTCTTAAAATGTTATTTAATATTCTAAGAATATGCCTAAAATATTACTTAATATTAAATAATATTATGCGCCTAGATAGTAGAAACGAATGTAACCTTATTTTTTCACTAATTACAATTAAACACGTAATTAAATTAGAATTATAACTAAACAATTATTTGTATATATTAATAAATGTTTGATGTCAAAATTATAACCTAAAAAAATATATTCACTTACAGCATATGTCGATAAAAAAGACATATCAGTAATTCAAAGTAGCGCAGTGGATAAATTGTGAGATTCATCTTCCTGAGAATCCGAAGGAAGAAAACTTACCAACGAGCGGTAAGCAACAAATAACCATGAAAGGTAAGGTAAGCAATATAATAAAAAATTAATAAGTAAAAAATTCTTAATAAAAATTTGTCCTAAAACTTTCAGGATGTACTTACGAAAAAAATAACTTATCTTATTTTGTATTTAATTATAGCTAGATAAATGCTAGATAATATTTAGAAAGTTTTTTTCTGACATCATCACTTTACAACCTTTCTTAGCTTTAATCATTGATTTTTTATACATAGTCACTAAAAAAGTGAGCGTTACATTACTAGCACGTCGCACTACTTAGAAAAATTAAATAGTGATAATGTATAACGCAACTTTACTAACTCTGGTTAGTCAGCCACATTCAATTTCTACATAGGATAAATGTAAAATGTAATAAAATGGATAATATAATAATTTATAAAATCGAATATAATTAATATGACAAATTAACTTGACAAAAAGTTTGAACGGTAATATTCACAATTTCATCGTCATTGTACCAATATTGATTAAGTATTTCTTATTAAGTATTTTAAGAATAATAGAATTAATCTCCTCATTATATAGGGTGAATCAGAGTCGTTGAACCAGCTTCTTACCCTATGAGAAAATTATCGACTGCACGCACGTTATAATTCAATTAGATATGAAGTCGATAATTTTCTCACATAGAGTAAAAAGTTGGTTCAACGACTTTGATTCACTCAGTACGTATACATACTACGTAACTTTTTGTAATCATCTACGTTAGGCGTAATATCTCAATATTTCAATGCTGTTCTGCAAATTGTCGATTACATAGTCCGAAAAAGAGTGCATATCTTTTTTACGAGACTCTGCATCTATAACAATAAATTTTTGAAATTTTAATTGTCTTAACAATTTTAATTTAATCTGACAAGAAAAAATGGAAGGTAAGACTGATGTCATAAATACAAAAAGGAACATTTAGATTAAAGTTTGAACAGAAAAGTTATCTGCTTACTTAATACAATTTCCTTTGGAGTTCCTTCCACACATACGCTCAATTTTTTGAGCTGATGTTTTATTCGCGTGTACCTTTCAAAAAATGTTATTAGTTTATTCATATTTATGTTCTCTATTGCAAGCGCTTCCCTTTCATATCTATTAAATATGTATTTCTGCTTCATAATCTCACTCCAGTTTCTGTTAACTTCGTTTTTTAAAATCTCTGCATCGTCATGTTGCTTTAAAATTCTCAGCTCTTCTTTGACATGATCTAATTTGCTTTCTGAGAACTGCATTAACATCATTTTAAACGAAATTAGAAAGTCCTCGATCAGATGATCAACGTATTCAAACGTATATTTATATGCCTGAATATAAACAGTAATAGAATATCCTAATATTTTGTTGATATCTCTACGATCACACGAAACATAAATAAGCCCTTCAGTTCGTAACTGATTCCTTAACGGTTCTTTCATTATCATCTAAAAGATTATTATTTAACAGATAATCGTGATATGCAAATAAAATCAATCACAATAATAAAAAATGCACATTTCATTACTTTTAAAAATAAATAAATATAAATTGAAAATCCATGTATTTAAATGTATAAAACAATATTATTAAATACTTACGAGCATCAACTCGATTAACACCGATGATTCAATTGTAGCAACACCAACTTGATAATAATTTGTTACTACAGAGTTGACATATGTGTGGTTAATATTTTTCAATTTGTAATAATTAGATTTGCGCACGGGTATTTTTGCGACTCTAATAAATTGTTTCGTAATATTTCTGGAGTGATGACAATTAATTCGTGTGATGAAGGATTGTATAATATTGATCGTACGGCCTTTCGTTATGTTGCCTTGCACAAGGCACTGGATGGACAGAAAATTATTGAAGGACTTTACAAAGCCTTGGAAGTCTTCAAAATTAATATATTTATATAGAGATTCGTACTTGTGAACGTACGTATAGTAGGGCGACTTTAATATCCATAATTTCACATTCCTGCGAACAAAAATGAACAATACATATGTTATTAATTGGAAATGATAAGAAATGTAATAAATATAATTTAATAAATATAATATAATTCTAATCTAGTAAAATTAATTATTATAATAGATGTTTTCATTATTAATTATTTTTTTTTAATATAATCATATAAGAATTTATAGTTTTTGCAATTATGCTAGATAATAAACAGATGATACTTAATGAATTCCTCAGTTTCCATAAATTTGTTGTAATATGTCTTCAATTGTTGCGTTTTAATAACTTCAAACAAATCTTTCGAAACAGAGGCTAGATGTACTATACATTTTACAATAATCATCAACAAGGTCTGCAATATAAATAAAATATTTATGTACGTCGAAATTATACTTATAACTTCGCCAACACAATTTAAAGCGTATACCTACTGGTAGTTTTTGGCCAAACCCGCTCATTTGTATTGTAATTCCTATAGCTTCTTCACTGACATCGATATCATAATTAAATCCAGTCGTTACAGCCGGATGTAATTCTTCAATTAATAGATATTTTAATACATTGCAATACATATCCAAGAGAGCAGCACTAAAATGTTAATAATATGACAGTTAGACATTATATATATAGAATCAACAAATAATTGTGGTAATATCATTATAATATACAAGTATTGTTACATGTCCAGGTTATTACTTACTCTTCTGGTGTTTTAATTTTTAGAGAACAAACAATATGAAGATTTATATGACACATTGGCCAATAAAACTTCGGGCGATACCAAATCTCTAAAATATCATCATAGTATACGTTTACAGGATATTTCGAAGTTTCCGCTGATACTGGGATTAAAGAAATATTGTCGATAAGAGATGCATTGAATAATGGTAAATTAAAATCAGGCAATGGCTCGATGGATTTCCAATATTCGATCCGCTTCTTTGGTAATGCGGTAATTGAGCAATAAATTTTGAAACATGTTGTACCTAAATCTAAATCATAGCCGAAATTCATGATATTCACCGTCTCTGGCGTCAAAAAATTCAAACATTCTTGTATAGCTGCTGGGTTATATTCGAAATAATTATGCTTTCCAGTTAAATAATCACGCGACGGATAGAAATGCATACTCTTACATAAATCAAACACGTCATCGTTCTTATTAAAAAATCTAAAAAAGCCTCGAAATATAAGTGGCATATCTTATGTATATTAATAGTATTTTTCTTTTCTATACATCAATTTATTCCTAAATTGATTTACCTAAAATTATTTTTTCCAATCTTATAAAATACATTATAAATCCATTCTTGTGGACCAGCCCTTTTTACTAATTTAATAAAGGAAAATATTGCAACTAGAACGTCGTTCAAATGCTGTTGTCCCTTACAAGAGAGTTCTACTATAATCTCGAATAAAACATACATAGAGTTGTATCCGAAACCATTATCGTTATCACAGTTACCACAGAACAAATCAAGGGCCCACATTTTTTTACGCAGATAACTAATTAAAGATCCACTTCCTTTATTCTCAATAATCGATGAAATATATTTAAATGGTTTACTTCGATACTGATTAAGTATTGAAGGCAAAATCCATATTACATGTAACTGTAAAAGACAAGTTTTATTGTGCATTTGTATCATATGCACGGCTCTTTTTGATTTTGCGTGTCTAAGTTACATACTTGGCTGATATCTTTGATGGATCTAATTTTATACATATTTTTCGAAACGACAGTATCAAAAAATTGATCGTTTTCAAATTTTGGAGAAATATCGAAAGATAGCCGATTACTTAGTATACCAGCAAAGGAGTCTGTGACATATTTTTCTAATGTATCCAGTGGTAATCTCGCCTATAAAATGATGTAAGTATCATACTATAAATTAACTATATTTAATAATAAGAAATCGACCGTTCATTGCAATTGTAAATTATTAAAGTTACCTGTATTGCTAGCGTCATTCTGTGAGCGCTATAATGGCGCTCTTTGAATTTATGCAACTCTTCGTTCAGCTTGTCATCATCTATAGTATTGTGTGATGTTAACGCTTTCCAATGAAACCTATTGGGTGGAGGACGAATTCGAGCATTATCGGCCAGTATTAGTTCTTTCCTATTTTTGTCACAAAACAAGAAACTGGACTGAAACTCTATGTGAACATGAAACATTAAAAATAAACTGTAGTTGCTGCAACAATATTACGATTATAATTTATATACCGTGTTCTATGACCTCTCGCTCCCGCATGATGGCATTTTTCTTCATCAAGGGTGGATGATCAATGAAAAATTGGACAAAATGATCAAGAGTTGGTTCCAATTGTTTCACTGAGACATCAAAATAAAATCTTGTATACTCGCAATCTGTTCCACTATCAGTAGTGCCACCATAGAGACTGACAAATTCATTGAAATTCTGCAAATACAATAATATTTATGTATTTAAATGCACAAAAATGTATTTTATAATCATTCACTTATCATGTTTTAATACTTCAGGATATTTTTTGGATCCCATGAAAACCATGCGCTCAAGCAAATGTGCCAGGCCTGGAAGGTCCAGTGGGTCGTTAAAACTGCCTACTTTCACACACAAGCCACAAAATGCCTGGGTTTAAAAAAAANATATATATATATATATATATATATATATATATATATATATACCTGTACATATCATGCGTTACATACAAAATGTTAAATTGATCAAGCACAAACACAATAATGGAATTATTCGTGAACAGTTTACACATTTCGAAACGAAATACAAATAATAGAGGAGTCACGTTTTTTGGACAGAGATATCAGATATAATTGACAATATCAAGCCTAACTGTATGTTCGATGAATACGCTATTAGTGTCATTGCGACATTTTATCCTTTTACGTTTGATGAACGATATAGATAGATGAATACAATTGCACTAATTATGCGCTTCTGAACGCAATTTTAAAGAGCTAGATTATTTTTTATGAATTTATAAATCTTTGATATAATCTCAATGAAATTTTAGTAATGGATTATATAGAAAGATAATAGATATAATGATATTATGTAGATAGAAATGTCCTAAAGTGCTAACTGAATTGTCTTACTTATACCTTCGATATATCTCTTTTAAATCGTTTCGCAGGACTAAATTCATCATGATCTTTATAGTTCATATCGTCAAAATTCGTTCCTTCCAATCCAGATATTAGCAAAGCTGTTAAACCATTTTGTAGTCTAATGACTCTAAATTTGAAAGACAAAACAAATAACAATAAGATGAGGAATTACTGAGGATCACTTAAATAAAAACACTTAATTTTTCTTTGTAGAAAGCACATTTCTCTTAAAAGATTATCATCGCACTAAATAATATATCTCACGAATATTTCAATTGAAATCGTCTTTTTTGCTAAGTCTTCACCCCGGTCTCACCTATATTCGGCCTTATCATACTCCGATTTGTCAGGCGACTCCAAATATTTCTTGCCTTCGGTCCTACGCTCCGTCTCTGACATTATATCAACGTAGAGAAACTAGATATTATAAACAATACGATCCAATGGGAGAACTTAAAATAAAATTTTTATGTGTTCCAAGTTCTTTGTTTCTTTCCATTAGACTGGGCACAGTTTTAATCAGCACTCTAGCCGACACTTTTTCACTCTATATGTTGTCTGCCCTTGAACGAATATTAATATGAAAGTCAATACCAGTGTCTTGTGTATATACATTGTAACAGAGTGGAAATAGAAATAATAGCAGCGTCATAGGTATCCGAAAAATCAAAATTTTGTATTCAACAATGAGTACATGAATTCATTTCTATCTGTTTCAATTCCCGAAACTTTTATTTTTATCACGTACTTTACGTCTTAATCAGAGATTATTTAAAAATTACTTGAAACCAAATTTCAGTCTGTACAATTCTACTCTAATATAATACCTCTTCCATGTTAAATAAATACCAGATAATTTAATATGCCCGTACTTGGAATATTAGATTTTTTGGAGGCAAAATTGCCATAAAAGATATGTTTGCAGGAATTTGTTCAAAATAACGTATTATACGATATATTAAACGTATTATACAATATATTTATGATGTATTATACAATATATTAAAAGTCCTAATTCCCAACGAATTTTAAAAACTTTTCATCTTCGGAAAAATAATAAAATATGCGGTTTTTCAAAAATATCTCAGAAGGAATTTATTTTATCGGAACAAAAATCATTATCAAAAATGGAGTTGATAAAATTAGAAATAATTTCGTTTATTTTTAAAGTCGTACAATCAATTCTTTCCAATTCTTTCCATGATAGAATTTTGTAAGAATATTCTACTTTTGATTATTTCGACAATTGAAACTTTTTTCATAAATATCTTAGATTTAGCTCTATTTTTACGTACAAAATAACTTATAAAAGTGGAAGATTATTAAATTCTCTATAAAATCGTTTTCTATTCATCCTCGTATGATCAATATTTTCTGAGATACGATTTTAAGAATGTTTCCTTTTATTTTTGAACGAAACTTATTTTTTAATGATTTATGTAAATATCTTGAATTCGGCTACTCCTGCATAAAAAGTATTTATTATCAAAATGACAAGTTTCTTACAAATTTCCTACAAATTTTTTATTAAACCTTGTACAAAGAACAGTTGTCGAGGTAAATAAATTTTTTCAAATTGTAAGGGTAATTACGATAACTGCATGTGGCCTCTCAAGATAGAAGTTATATTTAAGAGCACTTTTTGTAAGGAATATAGGAATAAAAGATTCTATAATATTCAATATTCAATTTGATAATCATAAGTTAATTTTATGATCAATTTGATAATAATTTTTTATATAAACAATGATCATTGATTAAAATATTCTTATTATTCAGGACATTGACCTTGACAAGATATGTTAAGAATTTCATCTCACCCTCTCCCTGTCCTTACAGGGCCAAGACTTTCCGCGTGAAGCGACTCTCACCCCACCACCTCTCTTGCTGTGAGATATACGACTTTCCACGCGATGAGACTCCCATCTCACCTCTCCTCTCTGTTACAACACCATGATGAAAGGATTACATGTATGTGCAGTCCGACCATACTACGCCTACTTTTGTTTCTCATCGTCAATAGTACGAAAGAGCTATCAACTGTAAAACGCGAAATAGGAGTGGTATTCACAATCCATTTTTATTTTAAATCTGTCTTAAATAATATCTTAAGATGCTACATATTCAAATTGACTTATAACATCTTAAGCTTGTATTTAAGATAGCCCTAAATGTAAGAATCGACTATGAATACTGGTTTCGCATCGTGAAGTTAGTGAATCTTTGCACGATCAACCCTGATAAATTTTATTATTAATAAATGTAATGTTATTACAGAAAATGAGACTGAAACGCTATAGTTGTTATATTAATAAAGAACAATTGGACGAAGACTGAATAGCAGCAGTAATAAGCAGTCCTGCACTTTATGATTTTCTTCTATCTCTAAAAGAAAGAACAAAAAAACAAAAAGATACTTTATAGAGAGAAGTCGATTATATTTAAGAGATACATAATAGTCGCGACCAGAATGCGCTTTTTCGCAATGTTACTTTGTCAGCTTTGTTTGGTTTTATTAGGTGTTGGAATTAATTCGTAGCGTTTTACAAGAGATGGCACAAGCAGTACACTATTTCGTTGTTACCTATATATAGTTCTGTGTACATTGTAAACATCTATCATAGGACGTCATTTGCCGTACATAACCTTTCTTGAAATCATAAATAACAACACTGTATAATTCATTGAATATGTCAAAATTTGTGCCGAATAAAGTGTATTTGCGGGGAATTTTATTACACTACTTTATTCAAAAGAAATCTGCAGCTGAAGCGCATAGAATTCTTGTTCAGACTTATGGTGACAATGCTCTGTCGGATACGACATGCAGAGACTGGTTTCGACGCTTCAAAAATAATGATTTTGAACTTGAGGATAAAGAACGTTCTGGCGCACCGAAAAAATTTGAAGACAAAGAATTAGAGCAATTACTCGATGAAGACCCATCTCAGACGCTATCAGAACTTGGAAAAATATTACAAGTTGATGAGTCAACTGTTTCAAAACGTTTAAAAGGGTTAGGAATGATCCAGAAGCAAGGACATTGGGTGCCGTATGAATTGAAGCCGAGAGACGTCGAACGACGTTTTGGCACGTGTGAACTACTGCTTCAACGGCAGAAAAGAAAAGGTTTTTTGCACCGTATCGTGACTGGCGATGAAAAGTGGATACACTACGATAATCCAAAGCGTAGAAAATCGTGGGGTAAGCCCGGCCATGCATCCACATCGTCCGCAAAACCAAATATCCATGGCTCGAAGCTTCTTCTCTGTATTTGGTGGGATCAGCAGGGTGTAATTTATTATGAACTGCTTAAACCGAACGAGACTATCACGGGGGATCGCTATCGACTTCAATTGATGCGTTTGAGTCGAGCCTTAAAAGAAAAACGGCCGCTATACGCGCAAAGACATGACAAAGTGATTTTGTTACATGACAACGCTCGGCCTCATGTTGCAAAACCAGTAAAAACCTACCTGGAAACGCTTAAATGGGTTCTACCCCACCCGCTGTATTCACCTGACATAGCTCCTTCCGATTTTCACCTATTCCGTTCGATGGCACATGGCCTAGCTGACCGGCGCTTTCATTCTTACGAAGAAGCTCAAAAATGGATCGATTCTTGGATAGCCTCAAAAGACATGTCGTTTTTCCGACGCGGGATTCATGTACTGCCAGAAAGATGGTCAAAAGTAGTAGAAAGTGATGGGAAGTACTTTCATTAATGTATTTTTTAATGCTCATGTGAAACAAATAACATTCTTTCATTAAAAAAACGCTACGGAATTAATTCCAACACCTAATAGATAATTTTTTGGTTGATTTTCTTCCAAAAAAATAAATGGAATTACTTTAAAATCACGTTGAAATTGTACAATTTTAAAGAAATTGAAGATCAATTTGTAAGTGAATCATGTTTGTTATATTTCTAATTAAAAATTGTATGTTACACAATTATACACCTACAGAAGCGAAAAAATGTTGAAATTGCGGAATTATTTGAAAGATTGCTACAGGAAATCTAGAAAGTGATGTGGCAAAAATTGAAATCACGAAGCATCCGCAAAGCATGAATGACCTATAATAATTGGTGCTCGTTTAAGGGGGGAAATCCCTGTAAATGACGGTTTTTTCAGTAATTTATTGTGAAAAACTGAAAGCTTTTATTGAAATTAGAAAAAGGACATGATATTGGACACATTTTAATCTATAAGTACAAATTTTTTTGGGTGAAAAAAAAACAAAATGGCGGCGCTACAGATGATCAAAATTGACGCCTCGAGTTTGCGCCGGGCAATGTCCAGGTCGTAGAAATCATCGGTAATCAAAAGTAAACATTTTTTCCATTAAAATATGTAACTACGCTTTGCATGAACCTACATTTAGTAAAAAAAAATTAAAAATAAAAATTAGAGGCCGAAAAAACGAAAAACACACCTTTTTTTTGTAAACAAATGGTTGAAAATAATATTTATTATGAATATTCAATTAAACTTTTAGCTTCATGCAAAGGCCAATAAAATTTAGAACAATTTGCACTTAATTTTGAGTCGATAGCTTCATTAGTTCTTGAGTTATCTTGCCCGGCGCGGAAAAAAACACGTTTTGAGAAAAACGCGTTTAAAGTTTTCGTGCATGAAAAATACAGTTTATTGTAACTTATGATTACTATTTACTCTGCGATGCCAGGACCATACAGCAAGCCTTCGATTTCGAGGTAATCATCCATTTCAGCAGTTTTTTTTCCCTTTCGAGCTGTTCTGGCCTCTTTAGATGAACTTAATGAGCGCCGGTTTTGTCTTTGCACTCGATGCGCGTCGTTGGCGAAAAATTAGGGACTATCTAGGGACTTTTCAGAGTTCCTATGGGGCTAAAAATACTGAAAAAGCATTCTTCAGATGATAAATGATTTTTTTAAGAAAAAAACAAAAAATGCAAAAAAAATTTTTTACAGGGATTTCCCCCCTTAAGCACTAACTGCAATAACTACATTTTAATTGTTCCTCCTATAAAAAGAAAAAAATATATATATATATATTTATAAATTATTAAAATACGAAATATTTTGTACATATATAAAATGATCATGCTAACGAAATGATCCCATACAACACAGAAAGATTGCAGAAATATTGCAGAATAATTTCACTGAAACATTGCAATACTGCATGGCAAAACGTTGCTGATTCGTTGCTGCAAGATTCCAACAATGTTAAGATATCCGCTTTTTGTTATATTGCAACGAAACATTCCAGCAATTTTACAATGTAATGTATTTGGATAAATTTCTTACGAAGACTCTCAAATAAAAACTATTTTCTGTACATATATCTCATTAACTTTAATTTTTTTACAAATCGCATTTTTAGTGATATGTGCTTTCTATAAAGCAATTTTTTTATGATAAAATATTCCAATAAATGTAGTATTAATTTTGAAGGATAAATTTATTCGTAAAAATAAAGCATGAATATATGTGCCCTGAACAAATTACAAATATTATCCATATTAACATAATAATACACTCGCTTGTTAAACGAGTTAATCATGAATTAAGTTAATCGCAGTGATTCTTTTTAATTCGAAGCCACTCCGAGTCAACTGAAATCGATTAAAAAATGACAGTATAAAATTTATCAATAAAGTTCGGGCGCTGGTTTATTTTTGCTTTCACATTATACATAAATACATAATCGATCACATAATTAATATTTCGATAAATCGTTTTCGCAGCTTAAGTGCTTATCTTATCCGAAAATGATGCATTGATTGTATCCAAATTCGATATTATACAAAATCTTTTGATTTCATATTTAAAATAAATATAAAACTTAGCTAATAAAATGGCCATCAAATAATAGATCAATAAATTTTTTATTTAAATATAAAATGAATTATATTAATTATTATATTATAAAAACGATTGTTAAATTAAAAGATTACACAACATAAATATTGTAAAAACTTATATTCTTATATTATTATTATTGTAACAAGAATTACAATTTTGCAATGTTTGTAGAATATTACAAGCATATTACTGACATTTTGCAGGTATATTGTTAATTTACATTACTGTAATATCTCTGCAATGTTACATTGCAATCTGCAATATTGCAACATTACAGCAATATTACCTCAATCTTCTGTGCTGTATGAGAATACGAGACAATGGGATAAATTTAAACTTAACGATGATATACCAAAGAGGTAAATAAAAATAGAATTTTTAAATGAAATAATAAGAGATATAGAAATTGCTTTCTTTGTTAGTTTTAATGTTCTTATTTTTGCAGATTACAGATACTGGCAGAACAATATATCAGAATGTGCCGGTTTTTTCATCTATTTTGAAACACATAGATGCAATTATTACATTTTACGCTATTTAACTAAGTACTCTCAGACAATCGCTAATAAATGAATAATAACTTCAGGTACCTACAGTAATATTGTTTTCGCATTTGCAATTATAAAAATGTCGTTGTTTATGTTATTTGTATTTTTAATTTATTTTTTCTAATAAGTAAGAATAACAGATAATAATGAATGTATTAAGTTGATTATTTATGATGAAAGTTTTATAACTTCTATGTACTTTTATTGTTTTTGTAGAGTACGATTTTCATGAAATATCAAGTTTATTAGTGATTATACCTTCATCACAGTACAGTATACAGTATACTGTGATGTGTTCATTTTTTTTAGATTGTTTCATGTAACTATAATATATATAAAAAATTCTCTTTACTAATGTAGTTATTCTCATACTTATTTATCGGCGAATTTTTATATTGAAATTAATATTTTATAAACTTTCTCTAATATATTTTTCTATATTTTTTAGAGATGTATCACTGGATATTATAAACGTGTATGATGAAATAAATTCTATTTAAAATATGGTAACAAAGAAATATTTATTTATATTGATCGTTTTCCAACAAAAACAATTGGTACGATACAGTTGTAATATAGAAAATCGTTTCATCCTTATTGTTCGCCAATAATAAACAAAGATGAAATGTATCTACTCACTGTGTCTCTTGCTGAAAAATGTCCATTTTGTGTTATTTATAAAAATATGTATTTATCTTATAATTAAAATTTTTTGTATAAAATGTATTTATACAGACGAATCTTATACAAGGAATGAAATGATAATCTTAGAAAATTAGGATTTGTATGCAGTTATTAATTGTTTAATATAATAACAAACCACCTTCCTTTATATAGGGGAGCTAATAGACTCATTTTTCAGTTTCGAATTTTTACAAACAAAATTAAGAGATTTATCGAAAAAATGAATTCTATACCAGCTACTACATAATTTGACTACCTAATAATATTTTAATAATAAGATGAAACTGATAACTAATATGAAAAAAATGCATTTTTCTAATGCATTCCATCTGATTCAAGTCTCGGGATCGAGGTAATTCGACGAAGATTATTAAAGTAAAGATTAATGTATTTTAAGCTACATCTTTGGCTACATATTAATAAAACTTTTATAAAAATATATTTTGAACACAACATTCGCTTCGCAGGGCAAACAATACTTCTTTTTGCAAAATTTGTTCATTTCGTGTAAAAACACGTCGAATAAGCCTAGTTTTCGAGATTGGACATGAGGGAACTAAACTTATAAAATTTACCACTGAGGAAAATCTCTTTAAAAGGAATAAAATTTTGAGTATTATAAGAATTGTCACTAAATGAGTCATACAGTTTCATGCTGTGATTAATCTATCCCCATATTATTTAATTTTTAAAAACATTAACAATATACGATAACAGAGACACATAAAAAAAAATCTGTTGGATTTTATTATGTAAAAACTACACTTACTATCTAAGTAAAAATTAAATATCTCAGACAATCATATATGATAGTAAAACAAAAACTTTAAGAATAAAAATATTTATTTAGGTGTACGATATTTTTTAAAATTGTGGCATAACTTCTATCATAGATGTGTTCGCAATAAGATGTTACAGAAGATGTACACTTAGCGGCAGTCGCTGCTGCGTGCTCATGCGTTTACGCATGTCTCGTGTGTTTTGTTTTTAATGTAGCCTCGATTATTCTACTTATTCCTATATTCAATTGATCCCAGTCTTCTCTAAAATATGGGTGTAAAAACGAGTGAATGGGAAATTTGTGTGGCTCATGAAGAATTATCGTTCTGAATTATCCATATGGTCGGAAGATATTATAGCTGCGAAGAATTTAGCATTATCTATATGAATGTATATTATTTAAATCATTTAAAGACAGTATGTTGCCGAGAATTGTTTATTTTGAATTTCATTAAAATTCTTTTTCTATTTCATAATTATTCAGAGTCACCTAGTATTTATAAATACATATATGGATTTCCATGAAAGTATACTACTTTGGATTTATAAATGTGTTTATGTATCATCTAATAAAAACTGAATATATGTGATGTTGAATATTACTTACCAAAATAAATGAATTAATCAAAATGAAGAATGAATTTAGCACATTTATTACCTGTTGTAAAAATAAACAATATTTCTGTTGGTAATCTTTTTTATGATGGTGTGTGGCAAAAACTCATAAAGGGCATATTGAAAACATCTATGGAAAAATGCAACACGGAAGAAGAATGCACATGTTTTCTTAATTTTTAAATTTTATTAAATTAACTGAACATATATAATCTTTACTTAAGTTTAAAAAAATTGATAAAACATGTATTAAATTTTTAATCAATAAATATATTTATTGTTATTACAGCACCGATGTAAAAAAATGCTATCAATCTGCTAGAAAAGATTTAAAACTTGGAGTAACATGTCTGTTAAGGCTGAAATACAAACCCAGCATACGAGAATTGCATTGAAATGGATTCAGATTTTCAGAAATATTAATTCACGAATGTTAAAATGAATGCTTTTCAATCCTGAATGCATTCTTATTTATTTATAGGAATTGCATGAATTATATCTCTATGCTTTTCAATTAAAAAATAATATTAGCTTTTTTTTGCGCGCGTGCACACACACACACACACACACACACACCCAACACACATTGTGAATACTATTCAATTCAAAATTTTGAATAGGAAATGCATTTTTTCAATCCAATTAAATCTAATTGAATCCAATCGAATCCAATTAAATCCAAAAAAAGTATTCACTATTTAAAATACGCATTCGGATAGAAAAAAATTTCAATCCATTTTAATCCATTCTCATTTGCTGGGAAATATTATTTAGATTTATGTCCACATTAAAACTGCCCAGCAAATATTTTAAATAGCAAATATTTTTTTGGATTTAATTGGATTCAATTAGATTCAATTGGATGCAATTGGATTGAAAAACTGCATTTCCTATTCAAAATTTTGAATTGAACAGTATTCACAATGCACAAAAAAAGCTAATATTATTTTTAGATTGAAAAACATAGAAATATGCTCCATGCAATTCTTATAAATGAATAAAAATTGAAAAACATTTAGGATTGAAAAGCATTCATTTTAACATTTATAACTTAATATTTTTGAAAATCTAAATCCATTTCAATCCATTCTCGTTTGCTGGATTCCTTTCAATGAAATAAAGAACTATGATTGCTTAAATTTCTTATGCTTTATGTATGATGCAAGAGTCTGTGCTTCCCGCTTAAAGCCGCGATGTTTTATGCTTGAGAAAATGAACCAATCAAAGTCCTTTATTTCCTTCAGGAGGAGCACATGTTTTATGCAAAAGTCTGTGCTCTCCGCTTAATACTGGCTTAGTTTCCAACAGAAGCATAAGGGCTGTCGTATAGTATATCGAGCATTCCCCTGTCGTTTGACTGTAACAGGGGAATATTCCACTGTAGTTGGTTACATTCTTACATTCTGATCCGATTTAAACCCTTGGTGGAAACTAAGCCACTTTTACAGAATTTTGTATGCAACAGCTTACTTACCCTTATGCTTCTGCTAGAAACTAGGCCAGTATTAAGCGGAGAGCACAGACTTTTGCATAACGCATAAAACATGTGTGCTCCGCTGAAGGAAATAAAAGACTTTGATTGGTTCATTTTCTTCTGCATAAAACATCGCGGCTTTAAACGGAAGTACAAACTCTTGCATAACATAAAACACATAAAGCATAAGAAATTCAAGTAATCATAGTTTTTTATTTCATTAAAAGGAACTCAGCAAACGAGAATGCAGCAAACGGATTGAAATGGATTCAGATTTTCAGAAATATTGATTTACGAATGCTTTTAAAAATGAATGCTTTTCAATCTTGAATGCGTTTTTATTCATTTATAGGAATTGCATGGAGCATATCTCTATGTCTCCCAAAATAATATTAGTTTTTTCTGTGCATTGTGAATGTTTAATTCAAAATTTTGAATAGGAATATATTGTATGGCGGTGTCAAATGTCGAACGCATGCGTATTCGATTGTTGACTGTCGCATGGAAAGAAACAATCTACCATGATTGGTTAATTTTTTACGCACGACATACAACGTCTCCCGATTGATTGTAGACTAAGTCGTATGCGACCCTTAGGGACTCCGCACGATAAAAGGGACAGAGAATAGAGAATAAGAATTTCAACTTATCAGAAACTGCGTATTCCACAATACATGATTTCTGATAGATTGAAATTCTTATTCTCTGTTCTCTGTTTCCTGTTCTTTTTATTGTACGGAGCCCCTTTAGGGCTTCTGCTGTGTTATGCATTTCATGTGCAACAGGCTTAAGGCTTGTCCAGTTATCTTTCTACCTTTTCTCTCCAGGAGGAAAGAAGAAGAAGAAAGATGAACTGGTGCAAAAGATCAGCCAAAAAGAACAGACTTCTATCAGTTGTGTCAAAATCAAACAAACGCATGTGTTTGTTATATGGCTAGAGTCTAAATTAATTTTAATTATTTTGAACGTGTAAAATGGGAAACAAAAGGAAGAGGCGTGATGAAGATGATTATGAATATGATTCAGCTCCTAAACATTTGCAAATAGGCCATATCAAGAATCAAGAAAAACGTCTTATCGTTATACTGGAAAATTCTCAATTGGAATCTGTAAAAGTAAGGTTATATTTCCTCTTACATCTAGTGATAATTACAAATTTAACAATGCTTTTTCAATCATTATTCAATCATTATCAATTATTTATTTACATTTTTATAATTTTATTTTTTTACATTAACAAGCATAAAACATAATTGCAGGTTGGAAATAGCTTTGAACTGTTGAATTGCGATGATCACACAAACATTTTGAAAAAATATAAGCGTGATCCAGGCACATGTAGACCAGATATCACTCATCAGTGTCTATTAATGTTAATGGACAGTCCGTTAAATCGAGCTGGATTGTTACAAGTTTATATACATACAGAAAAAAATGTATTAATAGAAATCAATCCACAAACCAGAATACCAAGGACATTCAAACGTTTTGCTGGATTGATGGGTAAATGTCGATGATCATTTTAACATAATAGATAAATAAACTTAAATAGCAATAATAAAGATTTATAAATTTATTTTTATTGCAATATTATTATAAGATTATAAGTGATTTCTATATATCCTTTTAGGACAGTATTAATAGTCCGTTTCTTATTAAGATTGTCTTAAATAATATCTTAAGAAAATCTCTGATTGATTTAGGACTGAGGCTTACATGAGACATTCTCAAATATAAGAATTGTGTATGACTATAAATACTAGCCTTCAAATGTTAAATAATTCATAATGTTAAATCATATCTAATTTGAGTTACTTTTTAATCATTCTTATAGATCGTTACTGTTCCTACTTCACTAAGTCATTAATTTAACTAAAACAATAGAGTTAACTAGTTTAATTCAAGCAATGTATTAATTTGATTCAAATTTAATTTATTATTTGCTATGTGTGTATGTTAATAAAAACATATATACTATTTACTTTGAAACCATGCAATTTGATCACAAAAATGATTGATTAGATTTGATTTTTTTTAATCACATGTTTTTGAATTAAAATAATCTATTTTAACACACTAGTTAAAAATAAACTATTATCTAATGTAAGGAATTGGTTTAAATTCGATCCTTTAATATTTTACAATATATTTATGTACAGTATTTATAGATTTTATTATTTATACTTAACATATATTAAAATTGTATAAACCTAAATTATATAAACCTAGCTATTACTATTTGATAATATTATTAATGTATTAAGTGTTTTATTACAGTACAATTATTACATAAATATGGTGTCAGAGCATCGGATGGTCCAATGAAGCTTCTTAAAGTAATTAAGAATCCTATTATAAATCATTTGCCAGTTGGTTGTCGAAAGATATTGATGTCATTCAATGCAAGTAAAGTACTAAATCCAAGAGATCTTGTACCTACTGAAGATCCCATTGCTATCGTAGTTGGAGCTATGGCGCATGGTCAAGTAAGTTATTATTATTAAAACGATATATTACAACTATTATATTAAAAACTATTTTATAAAATATTTTATATTCTTGTTTCTTTGTAGGTCAAAACAGATTACACAGAAGATACCTACTCAATTAGTAATTATCCTCTCTCAGGTGCCATTGCCTGTAGTAAATTATGTACAGCGTTTGAAGAAGTTTGGAGAATTGTTTAATAAAAAAAATTAATATTGTATATTTATGTTTTATGTACTTCGAATTTATATAAATTTCGAGAACACAATTCGAAAGATTTTCTGAAATGGGCAATATTTCAGTAGAGTAATTTTCTTGTCTTATTGTTATATAATTTTCTTCCTTTTTCAAGTTCCTTTTTAATATTCTTTCTGAATAAATTTTTAATATGTATGTACATTTCATTCGGCAACATAGATATGATAAAATTGCTAAAGATGAAAAAAAATGTGACAAACTGATGTGCATTAACACATACATGGCGACAAATTCAAAAGTGTTTAATCAAACACATTCATTATAACATTTGAAATTTATATCAATTGTAAAATACACGAATGAAATAATATTATTAAGTATAAATAGTTAACTTTTTTCGTGTTTATTAGCGCTCATAATAATCAGAATGATTATATTCATTTGTGCATTTATAATGTTATAAATTCACACATGAATACAATAATATTATTTAAATAAAGATCTATTATGACATGAATATTTAATTAAATATTAAATTAAATATTAATGAAATATTTAAGTAAAATACGATTTATATCATAATAGATTTATACTTAATAATATTATTTTCCTGTGTAT
>JAANIC010005572.1:1177380-1190669 GCA_017607545.1 Acromyrmex charruanus | reverse complement strand
TAACATTCCAAGTAACATTTTGTAAATCATTACCTTGCTATATATGTCTGTAATACATTTTATATTATTTTTTATCAACTTTTCTGTGTTTGCATACATGTGTTTTGATAACTCTTAATATTGTTTGCATTTTTCATACCTTGCGTAATAGTTGATATAAATATTCTAACATATTAAAAAAGAGAACCTTGTGTTTGACTGAATAGTATGTATAAATTACAGTTAGATGTGGAGGAGCGAGAAAGGCTGTGTAATATACCGAAGGTGAGAAACCTTGTTGACTATGGTTTCCATTAAGATATATTGTTGAAATATGAATTGGCAACTAATAAATTATGCTGTGTATAAATAATTTATAATTTTGCTTTAATCACTATAAGTAGTGGTAAATAATGTAGACGTAATTCTATAAATAAATATTAACTTTACAAATAAATTTTTTAATATAAAGATATTTTAAAACAAATATTGATATATTTATTAATATTACTGATTATTATAGAGGCAAGATTTTTTTCGCTTTGCTCACTATATCTTGTATTCACATATCAGTATTACAAACATTTCTGTATTTATGCCATTATGTATAAATGTATAATAATATTGTGTTTCAATTATTGTATGAATTATTTCTGACAATTATTTCTTATTTAATGTCAAAGATTTGTTCTTACAATTTTGCATGAATCACACAAAAATGCCATTATATTTCATTTCTAAATTTTCACTATTAAATGTTATAGTTTCTAGTAATGGTTTTCTTATGCAAAATTCCAAATCGCTTGCCTGTGGTTATGGAAATTAAATATTTAGCAGCCTAATTCGCTCATACACACACACAACACACACACACACACACACACACACACACACATTACATGAATGAGATCATTAATTCAAATATGTTTCATTAATAGCTTACGTTTATATAGTATTTAAGAATTTATTTTTGTTTATTTTTGTTTGTTTTCGTTTATTTATCGAAAAGTTTTCTAATACCGTTTGTTATCTTGTATTGTAGATTCTACTATTTTATATATTTAGGTATCATAATAATACAAATGCGATACATAATTACATACACAAGCAACATTCTCAGATGGAGGGACAGATCTTTGGGACGCATGCGCAATAACGTGCAAAATAGCAGACGTTTAAGCTTCTCTTTTCATTGTACATTCCACTCATTTTCTGTCTTCATTTCCCTCCAAAAATCAAGGTCAAGTAATGTAATTAAAAGTGGACAGATCTTTCTGTTTAATCATGTACATAATTCCATATTTTTTAAATATTTGAGAGTGAATGTCTAATGAGAAGTGTTCCGTTTTATTCTACTGTTTTATCTTCTATATTTATTTTATTTGTAAAAAACTCTAGCTACTGTTATTAAAATGTCTATATTTTTGTATTTAACTATATACTATTGTTATCAAATGTAATATATGGGCTGTATTAACAAATTTCACTTGGATGTACTCGTATACTTTTTTAATTTTTTTATTTAACATTCGATAGACAACAAGAATAAAACGATACATAGCTGTACCTAGATGAAATTTCTGAACGCAGCTATAATAAAATTAATACTAAAACTATTACGTATGAAGCAGTTTTGTGAATAATATATTATTTTTATTTAACAGCACATTAATGTAGTTCATTTGATTTGATATTATCTTTTATTAATTTTTTATTGTTATAATACTTCAATATAAAAAATGACAAAGTTATAAATAAAACTTTCTCAATAAATTATCCTGATTACTCTTAAAAAAATTGAGATTTTTATAATTATTTTTAAGTGAAAATATAGAATGATAAAAATAATAAATATAATAATAGGATGTTTAACTACCAATAAAACCTTGAAATTTTCGAGACTTTTTACCCTTGAAAGGATAAAAATTCTTAAGGATTTTCATGCAATTTTCATATAATTTCAACAGTACTTAGAGAAATTTTGGGAATTTTATTTTTAAACTTTAATTCTATCTTTGAGAATATTGTTTTTTTTTTTAACTTTTTTGACAATGCAAAATATCGATAATTGATTAATAATAGATATGGTAGCAGTTACATAACCATGTAAATTCACGTACATTTTCATGTGTTTCGCTAGTTTTTATTAAAAAAATTAACGATATTGAAGACTATTATTATATGAACAAAATTAATTCAGTGCTTTTATCAATAACTTTATCAAAACCGCCAAGTTTCTTCCGCGAGGGCATTCATCAGTTGCCCGAAAGATGGTGTAAAGTCATCGAAAATAATGGAGATTATTTCGAATATTAAATGTGCTTTGTGTGAGTAACTTTGAATTATGAAAAAAAGACACCGAATTAATTTATACATCTAATACATAGTAGAAAAGAGAATAGCTCACTGATTATCATATTATAATGAGTTTTTCATATTCTATTGTTTTCGCATCTTTAATTGTAGAAAAAACCGAGATGGAGTTAGCCTCGTGGAATATTTTTTTCTTGACAATATATAGTTTGTATTGTTTATATTCTAATTTTTTCAAAGTTGCATTAAAAATTTCTCTAAATTTTCATGGAATTTTGAATAAAAATATCTGGAGAAAATCGGGAATTTTCAGGCAATTTTTTTTCAAGGTTTCACCCTGAGTAAATAAAATGTTATTCACAAAACTTATTTATATGTATATAATTTTAGCATTAATTTTTTATTTAGAAAGTATAAATATTAACACATTTTCAATTTCAAACTTTTTTTGAGGGAGAATGTATGAATAATACATCTTTAAAATATGCTTTCCGAAATATCTTTGGATGTCTCGTAATAAATTTTCTTTCCATTGCATCTTTTCATTTTTCATGTCCATTTCATTTTCTATAACTGAAAATGACTGTTGTTAAATGTTTGAACTTTTGTATCTTGTACCATTGTTGCCAAAGTTGAAATGATATGAGCGTGAAGAGCATTAAAGCTTTTTTTCTTAATATTTGAATTTCGATGTCCAATTCTTTTGTCCTTTGCACTTTCTCTTCGTTTTTTTTTTTATGTTCATTTCTCCTTTAAGATCAGGTAAACGGATTAGAAGGGACATCCTTAAGTTTAACCATTATTATTGTACCATTGTTGTCAAAGATTTCTCTTTTCCTGCCTTCTCCAAGGAATTTGTTTTTTGACCCTCTCAGAGCTCATATATTATACATTTCTACTGACAATTGTCGGTATTGTTAAGCAGCAACAATAAGAACCGCACTTTTTTCTTAGGACAGCCCTTACCATTGACTATCATTAGTTATCGACACCAACTGTCGGTAGACGTGAACAGAGTACGGGCCCAGGAATATTTGAATCTAATATACAAGAAAAGACTGCTTTCTTTTTATTATTCTCGAAAAACAGAATTTATTGATTATCTATTGAATGCGTTTCAAAAATTGTCGTTTTAGAATATATTTTAAAACGTTCTCTCCGAGGAAAGTTTTACTTGAAATATGTAGTACACATGCCATATACTATACTATATATACTATATAGAGTAAAATTTTTCTCGGAAAAAACGTTTTGGAATGTAGCTTTAATCATTTCGACATAATAATAATAATGATAATTATTGATCGCATATCGTCTGTTAAAGTGTCTATTCTGTCGCGTTTTATTGTAATAAAAGTAATTATATTATAGTCCAAGACATAATAAAATTCAAGAAATAACACAATGGAAGAAGATACGATAATTGAAATTTGTATTAATAAACAAAATTGCTATTTCTTTACAAGACTTAAAAATTGCGAAAATTGTAGAAAACTTAATCTCATTATCTTTCGTTTAAACGCTTACGCGGCACGCACATTAAGTACTTATAATTGTTATACTCTTTATTGTTTATTAAACGTAAAATAGGGACAGAACCGATTGAAAATGAGTGTTCAAATGCAGCCCTATTCTAACTTGATCAGTGTTGTAGCAGACACGTTGTTTTATAAAATTAACTTTTTTTAGAGCAATTTTTTTAGAATTAAGTAATATGAAGTTGGAAATAATGTAGTCTATCTGTTAGTAATCTCTTTCACGTGTATCCAAATACACATATATTTTCAATACACATTCAAAATCATAATCTCTACTATCTATGAATGTTAAATATATAAAATATCGCGATTATTGATGTAAAATACTCTTTAACCTCAGATAAATATATAAATTATAACATGTTCACATATTAAATATTTATTCGTTTGTTTGGCTAATTAATGCTTTATATTAGAATGTGATTACTTATTATAAACTATAACAAGTTAAGGTTATAATTTGCTAAATATGTTATGTGATTGTTAATTTGCAAAGTGGTGTATACTCGAAATTGCATGCAATACATGCATGCGTATTATCAAAATTTATATTTATAAAAATATTATGTATTGTAAATTAGATTTTGTTACTGTATGCATTATATTTTATTCGTACAATCATTAATAATAATTTATATAAATACGATACGTATCGAATTTATGATATTTTATCGATACTTCAAGAAATAATGCTTATTTTTTCAAGTAAAAGAATTCTTAAGAATAAGATTCTTGATATTTATACAGTTATAATAATTTGAAATTTAAAGAAAAACTTAATGAGGCATGTGTAAGAGATTTAGTAAGAGATTAATCTTTCATGAAATAATTCTCTCAAAAATAAAATTTAGAACAGATTTTCGATTTCTGCATTTTATCATGAGTATATATGTAAATTGTATGGCCCTTATAGATGTAACTTATAGATGAAACTTATTAATCTTGTTCTAATTGTTTATAGTTGTACAACTCAAAAAAATTTTTTTTTTATGTAATAATACTTTTGTGTTTATATGTTCCTTTTGATTATCTTTCATTTATCTCTAAAAATAAATATGTACATAGCTGCATTTCTGCATCACATTATGAAAAATTTTTGAAAATTTTAAATAACTCTATAAATATTTTTAATCATCAATCTTATGTTTATATCTTTATATTCCCAATAAATTTCCTATATCAACAAGACTCTCGTGTGATGGTGAAATATGCGTGAATCACGCTATATAAACAGTATTTTCTGAATGGACAATATCGTTCGATTTTTTTCTAGGATTACAGAAGCACATAGAGGACTAAAACTATAAAAATTTCAAAGAAATTTTTCTCTTCAAAAACTTTTAAGATGTTAAATATTACATGTATATAATAAAAAATAAAAATATTTTCACATTGTTGTATATCATTTATATAATTATTTATGATTATTTTATATAGTTATAAAAAATTATATAGAATTATATATTTATATTTGTATAAGACACACACACGCACGCACGCACACACACACACACACACACACACACACACACACACACACACACACCATACATACAGGTGTCTGTAAAGTCTGTCTCTATCCCATTTCAGAAACGGTTTGGAAAATTATGAAAAATGATGGAATATATGTTTGATCATTTCGAAGGACTGCGCTGATTGACTAAGTAACCCTTCGAAATGATCGAACGCGTATTTCATGATTTTTCAAATAGTAATAATTTTAAACAGTTTCCGAAATGTAATAGGAGATATGGACAGATATTACAGGCATCCTGTATTTAACTTTTAGAGGGCCTGCATTTTTGTCTTGAAATTTTGAATTTTTTAAATGTAAAATTTATGTATATATTGAATGTTTATGTTGCGAGGAGTCGACGAGTTTTCCGTTGGCCACTATAGTGGCCAGTCCGATCCTCTAAAGGTTAATAATATGCGTCTACACCCATATAAAAAGTACATAAAAATAATTTAACTTTTTTTACATATATGATTGCGAACGTAAAAATGATATTGTTTATTCCTTGAATTTCAATTCTTCATAATGCCATGATAGTAGTAAATATATAATTTTTACATCTGTTGTCTTGTATTTTCTAAAACTTTCGGAAACAGAGAATAAATTGAGAAATAAATTTGTTCAAGAAAAGAAAGGAAAAAAATCTAAAAACGTAAAGTACAAGTAAAATGAGCAAACCTATAGACAGCAGTTAAAGATTTGATCTAAATTCTACATTAGACGTAGATAAGTTCAATCTAAATTTTTGATTAGAAGTTGCATATATATAGACGTGTTTGATTTGTGCGTTATTGATGTGTATTGAGTTGATATAATTATATCTGCTTCTTTTTTATTGCAATTTATATACGAAATGAACATATATTCAATTTACAAAAAAAAGCAAAGAAAGTTAATAATCAAATAGGTATAATCAATTTCGATATATGCTTTAGCAAAATATGTGCATATGAAATATTGTTGTGTAAATTATAAAAAAGATGTCAAAAGAACTCTTATCTTTATTAAATACGAAAATCTAAAAATAAGATGTATTTTTGCATTCGCATATATTTTATGGGAAAATATGAAAATTTGATGCAAGATTTAGAAAATAGGGAGAACCTGATTTATTAACGAGTATTTGAGGCACGTAGACTTTTTGTCTTCTTAAAAGCTGTAGCAAAAAAAGCTGAAAATGTTTGAAAGAACATTATGGGTAGGATTTTAAATTTTTACCTGCTATTTGTCGATTTGTCTCGATTTCAATGGTTCTATTTGCCTGCGTGCTATGTGTCTTATTCGGCGGAACATTGAATAATAAATCACAACAATAGAAATGGAAATTCAAAAGAAAATCAAAAGGGACCAGCTACCTGATCCTAAATAAAAACTATACCGCCTTTTTCAGAATTCTTTTAAGATTGAGCTATATGAATATAATTTTTAACTTGGTTTTAATAATTTAAAACAATTTCTATCTTTATAATTTTATTTAACACTTTTTATTGTTACTTACTTTTTATTGTTACAAAATCGCTCATTTGCTGTAATTAAAAAAATAAATTTTCGGAAAATAAATTCGTTTTTAATCATTAAAATATTAATTTTTAAATACAATTTTAGTGTAATAATTGATTCTAAAGGAATAAAAGTGTTTCTTTAAAGTATATTCTTTTTTCTTTATATTTTCGCTCTTTTTTTTTTGTAAATTACTACTAAAAAAATAATATTTGAGTTATGCCGTTGTAGTAAATAAGTGATATGTTGATATATCAATACAAAAAATTTATATATTCTATGTATTATTATATATAGAATAATTGAAAATTTAAATGAATGAAATAAGTAAAGGGCCAAGTAGTTGAGATTATATTTTTGTGCTGAAAATATTTTATTTATAAATTAATACATTTTCTAGTTATGTAAATTAAGCGTTGATTACTGTCGGATTTGAAGTGCAATCACAAACAAGCTAAAATAATATCATAAATTAAATTGATTGTCAATTTAATAATGGTATTAATAAGCATCTTAAAATAGAACTTGTTGCGAAAAATCACAGCCAGGATGAATAAAATGTGTTGCATCTAAACATAAATTTGCTAATAGTAGTTTTACAATACATCTGAGAACACTGCATGTAAATGTATGTAGCAATTAATCTAAAATGCATGATACTGACAAAATTAATAATGTGTGAATATGTCAGTATTAAGTAGAAATAATTTTATTTATAAGCTATTTTGCTTTTGCAAAATGTGATGTGCTTAATAGATTTCTTACTTAACATGTAAAAATACTGTAATGTAGATACACAAGTAATTGAAAGTTACATCATTTATTCATATGTATAACTAACAAAATAAAAATGAACAATATAGACGAGCACACCTGGCAAGGCTTCGACTACGCCAGCGAGTCCTGCAAAGGAACCGCCCCCACGTGACGAACCACTTTTGGAACCGGTGGATGGCATAGTTCAACCACCGGTTATTCCACCACCCGATCGTCCAGGACGTATCACGAATCAATTGCAATTTTTGCAAAAAGGTGTTTTGAAACCAGTATGGAAGCATCAATTTGCCTGGCCCTTCCAACAACCTGTCGATGCGAAAAAACTCAGTTTACCAGTACGTAAAAATGGCAAAATAGTATTTTAAACAAATAGTATTTTATGTATAAAAAGAATCTTATTTTTATTGATATATTTTGATATGAAATTGGAAATGTATTTTGTTAACCATTAATTTTTTTACTATTTTATTATAATTTATGCATAGAATAATGAGATGATTAATTGGCATAAAGAAAACATTGCTTTTTAAAAAATATTATACACTTTGCAATATGTATTTACATATCATTTTTGAAAAATAATTATGTGTGCCAAAGGGTTTGCAAGTTAGTGCTATGTCATGATCTATTGATAATACCAACGTTTCGTGAACCTCGCCATTCTTTTCATTATGACGAAGAGACATTTATACTGTCAATGTGCTCCTTACTCTGATGAAGTAAACGAGATTCACAAAACATTGGCATTACCAATGGATCATGTCACGGCGATAACCCGCAAATCCTTTAACACTTTTGAAGAAAATACTTGTGAAAGCCTCAAAAGTATTAACAATTATGTTTTTTTTTTTAATACCAATTGATTCATCTCATTATTCACTCATTATATGCATAAAATTATTAAGATATGATTACCAAAAAATGAATAATTTGTGAGATATTTTATGTTTATTATAAAATATAAAATATCTTATAAAATATGAAATATTTTGTATTGAATTTTTTGTATCTATTTTAATACTTCCATATGTGGAATCATTTTATGAAAAAAATTAATTCTATTTAAAAATGGCCTTTATATAATCTCTATAAAAAGTGACCTTTATATAATCTTGAAAAATTAATTTGCTGATTCTGACGGTTTTTTTTTCAGTAACGGATATGAGATTCAGTATTATTCAGTAGACTATCATTTCTCTATCAATCATATATGATTCATTATTATACGCAAGAGTCTTAATATGGATAAGGCTCTTCGTAAAATGCTTTACTGGAGCTTTATAATAATTTTGTTATATTATATGGATAGCTTGGAAAATATATTTTTTATTTAAAAGGATTATCACAAAATCATCAAAAAACCAATGGACTTGGGCACAATCAAAAAGCGGTTGGAGAATTCGTATTACTGGAGTGGGAAAGAATGTATTCAGGATTTCAATACTATGTTCACCAACTGTTATGTCTACAACAAGCCAGGAGAAGATGTTGTGGTCATGGCACAGGCTCTCGAAAAATTATTTCTTACAAAGGTATATTTTTAGGAGAAGATTCTTTGTTAAATAACATTAATTAAAAATTGAAAGTGCGCGCGCACACATACACACCACAGGATGTTTCAAAAATAATTATAAATGTTTATATATAATTTATATAGAGAAAGGAAAAATTTTCAGATCCAATATTTGTGTGATTTTTATCTTTATAGTCAATAGAATATATTCTTAAAGTTTGGCAACCTATTTCTGAAACACCCTACGTGTATACATATAAAATACTTTTTTTTTCCAGATAAATTTTATTATGTTCACATATTGTTTTTATTAAATAAAACATGATAGTGTAATAATTTCATAGGTTGCACAAATGCCGAAGGAAGAGGTAGTGTTAGATCCACCTGTTCCAAAAGGACCCAAAGGCAAAAAAGCTGGAAGAGTTGGTGGACCAGGAGTAGGGGGAGTAGCGGGAGGAGGTACAGGAGCAGGTAGAGGACGACCAGCTTCTGGTGCAGCCGCTGTTACTTCTAGTGTACCAAATAGTTTAACACCTTCTGCTACATCAGCTGGAACAACAGGCGTTATACCTATGCCGCCTCTTGGTACTCAAGCACCAGCTTCAGTACCTGGAAGCACGAATACAACCACCATTGCTCCACCGTCAAGTATGGGCGTTACACCAATGGCTACTCACAATTCTTTGCCTCAGCAAGTTGTCCCTCCAACCACGGGTTACCATGCGCAGCCAGCGATGGATCCTCAAACAACTTCTGCTGTGCCTCCACCTCCACAAGTCCCTACAACACCAACTGTAATGCCTCCATCACAACCTGCCAAACTTAAAAAGGGAGTTAAAAGAAAAGCTGATACTACAACTCCTACTGCAAATGCGTTTGATCCATTGTATACACCTATGGATTCCAAGAATGCCAAAATACCTACGAGAAGGGAATCTGGCAGGCAAATTAAGAAGGTGAGTATATATATATTTTTTATTACTTTATTGCTATATTTTGTGTTTGAATCAAAAATATCAATATAGATACGATATATTTGTACAGACGAAAAGCAAAATATTCATTATGAAATAAATCATGCGTGTGTGCGTGTTTTTTTGCATGTATGTGCGTGTGTGTATACATATTTATTTGTTTGATTTGAAGTTTTAAATGTGTATACATTTTATCAAAAATTAAAGATTTTTATATTTATATAAAAATAAAATAGCTATATAATAAATATGTGAAAGGACCACAATAGATTAAAATAAATGTAATTTTGTTATTGATATATCTTTTTAAATATGAGAAGTACAAATTATATTTTACATGATCATAATATGTAACAAACATCCTTGTTCCTCGCATTTATAAAGTCATATCATTTCATGAATCATATTAATTATATTAATTATTGACCAATGATTAATTAAATAATATATCATTAAACGGCAATTTAAACAACTCATGTCATGGCTGTTTCAGCCAACGAGACAAGCGGAAGACGGCTTAGTGCCATACCATCAGGCCAATATGCCTCTTATGGGGGCAATGGCCCAACAGGTACATTTATTACTATTCCTTCATATTCCTTCCGTTCATTTGTGTTGTCATCATCTATTGAGCAAAAATTAGCAAATTTATATGTTATTTTAAATAACAATTTATATATTTTATAGCANTATATAATATATATATATATATATATATATATATATATATATATATATCTTATATATTTTAAAAATAAGATAAAAGATTGTGGTATAATTATTTATTTTCCATAAAAAACTTTACTTTTAAATTAAATAAATTACAACTTGATGTGTCAATTTGTTTTTCATACGTTTTTTTTTCTTACTTTTTAGCCTCCGCATGCTGGTGTCAAAGGAAAAGAAAAATTGTCTGAAGCCCTAAAATCTTGCAATGACATTTTGAAAGAACTTTTCGCTAAAAAACATTCGGTAATTGTGATGTTCATATATGGCAAACTAATTATTACAAATAGTGTACTACTCTGAAACATGTAACTTAATCTTTTCTTTTCTAATAATATGCAGCCCTATGCTTGGCCTTTTTACAAACCTGTTGATGCAGAACTTCTAGGCCTTCATGACTATCATGACATTATCAAGAAACCTATGGATCTTGGTACAGTAAAGGTATATATATTTTTGATTGTATTAATCACAGATATTGTACAGAAACGAATTCAATTTATAAAATTTTTCTAAAACTGTGAGAATTACAAATGATTACCACAAAATTTACATTATTATATTTTCTATAATATAATTAGATGATCTATATATTTTAATATGAAACATTAACTTTTTTTTATAGACGAAAATGGATAATCGCCAATATAAAACTGCACACGAATTTGCGAGTGACGTACGACTTATATTTACGAATTGTTACAAATATAATCCTCCCGATCATGATGTTGTTTCAATGGCTAGAAAACTTCAAGATATATTTGAGATGAGGTAGTTAAAATTTTCTACATTTCTAATGTGGAATTTAAGTACATGATAGAATTATCTAATCATGTAATTGATACATAATTAGGTATGCTAAAGTTCCCGATGAACCGATGGGTAGTAGTATGGGAACTATGAAAGGAAGCAGTAGTGGTAGTGGTAGCAGTTCTGGAGGAGACAGTTCTTCCGATAGTGAAGATTCAGTTGAAGAACGTACTCAAAAATTACTTGAATTACAACAAGAGGTAAAATTTTTCACGGATACTTTTTATACAGAAACTATGCGCTTTGCGGATTATTTTTCTACTCTTCGCCCTGATAAAGTGAACTACAATACTCACAAAATGTTGGCATTCTAATGATGAATGTTGACACGGAAATAACGAAATGCATAGTTTCTGTATAAGTACAATATGTTTTTTTCGAAATAAAATAAAATTACTTTATAAGCAAATGCAGATCAAAATATAATTTATATTACTTTATTTACAGCTGAAAGCTATGCAGGAGCAAATGAGGAAATTAGTAGAGGAGAGCGGTAAAAAGAAAAATAAAAAGAAAAAACCGGACAAGCCAAAATCAAAGCCAATGAGCAATAAGAATAGCAGCCTTGTTGCCAGTCATACTGGTGCCATGAAAGAACTTATGAAACCAAGTGGTGGCATTCCCAACGTGTCCGATAGTGTCGGTGCTAGTATAGCCAGTGTTGCAATGGGTGCAGGCGATTTAAAAATGCCTGGTGGCATAGCTAGCGATCTTCACCATCAAACTACAGCAGTAGGACCTAATAAGACCCATACTGCAGGAAGTTTAGGACATCATTTGCCAACCGCAGCGAATGCTAAGCCAAAAGGTAAAGGCCGGGGGCCTGGAAAAGCTGCTACAACTGCAAATACTGCAACCAAGAGGCCGAAGGCTAACAGCAGATCTACTGGGAACAAGAAGAAAAATACTGGCAATCAACCACCTCCAATTTCGTTTGATTCGGAAGATGAAGATAGTGCTAAACCAATGTCTTACGATGAAAAGAGGCAGCTCAGCTTGGATATTAATAAGCTACCAGGTAAAATATGTTAGATTAAAATTCTAATTATATTAATGAAAAGATTATATAGCATAAGAAATAATGTTTAATACAAAAAATACATACAAAAAATTTTCAAGGGGTATTGGTGGATGGTCAGCTATAATATAACAATAAAACCATTACTATCTAAATGTGTTTAAAATTATTAATGTTATGATATTCTATTTCATTTTTACTTCTCTACTAATTATATAATTCTGTTCTATGAAATATATACTATAAATTATTTTGTCTATTCAAAAATATAATAATGAAAGAAATCAACCATAAATATCACTCTTTATTCGTTTATTTTATTTTTTTAGGTGATAAATTAGGTCGTGTGGTACACATAATTCAGTCTCGGGAACCTTCACTGAGGGATTCAAATCCAGATGAAATCGAAATTGATTTCGAGACACTGAAACCATCAACGCTTAGAGAACTGGAAAGCTATGTTGCATCATGCCTCAGAAAGAAGCCACGTAAGCTTTATTATAAATTTAATTTAATTTTAAGTTTGTCAAATAATTTAGCTGTTATTTTTCAATGGCAGTGTATATAACTGTATATACATTATACATAATATATTAGTATAATATATATATTATACTTCAATTAT